>JAVTVY010005376.1:0-40681 GCA_036873755.1 Hanleya hanleyi
AAACATTCCACTCACCCGTGGGGTCTCGGGTGTTGAAGGAATATGATCCTTTACCCGTGTGGTTCCCGGGTGTGACAAGGAATAGGGACCAAACGTCGTGAAATAGTGTTGAAAGAGACGTAAAATCTTATTCACTCACTCACTCACTCACTCTGGCTGTAGGACAGCATTATCCATACGGATAGTGTAACTTGCAGTTCTTTATCTATTCCAGTACTTTCATATATCGTGAATAATGTCAACGCACTCGATGTGCAACCCCCATAGTGTTAGGCCTACAGTTCGAATCGTGCTTAAAAAGCTCGCCACATCTCACTCCAAAAGCTTGCAGCCTCCAAATTCCTTGAAGGCAAATTCACACGTAATTTGTTCATTCAGTTTTGTACATTTAAAGCCTCTGCGACACAAATTATCTCCTCACTTGATCGTCTTTTTAGATACTTCGTGCTTCATCCTGTACCATCAACGTAGATTTATTCCCCCTGCTTTTTTATAACATCATTATCTCCACGCCAATATGGATTCATTCCCATCGCGTGAGAACAATTTAAACGACGACATACACATTCTCTGAGAGTTAGTTTTTTCGTGGATTCTGTGTCGAATACCACAGCATAAAAGGGATATAGAACCATAAATCTGAATCCCAAACGCTTTTTGGAAACAACGAACGTTGAATGGATAATATAAACTGAGATATAAAATCGATTTGTTACTGAATTGCAGCAAAATGTTCGATGGATTCTTCCGACTGCAGCAGTTAAAAGCTGTGGTACTAGAGGGTCTCAAATCTTCAAACGCGATTACGGATGCATTACTTAACCATAGAGCTTTCAGCTGTTACATCACCTATATTATTCTGCATTAGATTTCGACCGCATCCCCTGGTGGTATTAAATTGAGAATTTCTGCTGGATGCCAGTCTCCTACTTACAAAGCACGGTTGTCAACAGTTTATTGCTGGTCTTGTGAAAAAATGAGTAGTGACGTTAGATAAGAAAACTGCTTTGTTACGTTTAAACTGCTTTTTTGTTACGTTTAAAACTGCTTTTTCCCTGATATTAAGATCAATAAAACTGACGTAAAATAGCGTCGAAATTGGCCTTTTCACCTAGCTGTTTTGGCATTTTCGGATATATTCTAGGATGGATTTTTTACTATATTTAAGAATCTGACACCTTGAACTAAAACGAAACTAACGTTTTCAATGTTACCATATCTGTTCTGATATACATGGAAAATGGGTTCAAGGTGTCATATTTTAGATACGCAGTAAAAAATCCATGGTAAAATATGTACGGAAATGCGTTGGGAAAGCTTCATTTCAAACGTCAGTCGAAGGCGCCTCTTCGCGTTTGCTTGATTGACTGGAAAAATGTCATGTTCTGTCTCTGACAGTTGAGCCGGGGACACAATGAACTTGTTTTTAACAATTTAACGATGTTCGAAGTGAATTTCATCTGGCCCAAATAACACGAACACAGCCAGAAGGAACTGTTCGTGTCCTACATTTATGCTCGATTGTCCTAGAGCGAATCTGTGCACGCGTATTGCAACCGGTGATTTCCCTGTTGCAACACACGAACAGTATAAACTGCGAGGCGGCCAAGTCGTGTCGACACCACTAGACGGACTACAACCCTGGAATATCAAACCTGTGAATTGTAAGAAAAAAGAAGAAAATAAAATAAACAAGCAGAAGAAGCAGACTGCATGATGCAACAAAATTGACAGATTTTCACCTTTAGCTTAGTTACCGGGCCGAAGTATTCTCCACTTTGTCTCAGATAAGTCATTTGGTATCTTATAACATTCGCACTGAGATTAAACAAAACTAATACATGGTGGCCAATACAAAATTACTGAGGCACATAGTGTCAATCGTCGGACTCGATTTATTCCATAGTGTACAGGGCTGACGGATGTTCACGTGGACGAACGTGCGGATTCAGAGGAAGGCTTTCTTGTTTTATCCACAATTCTATCCGTGTCTCTGTCCACAGTCAAAACATATCTATTTTCAACTTTTTTTTAGTTGTCTCTCCATCTCCAAAATGCCCACGCGCGCTACCTACAGCCGCAGCTGTGTCCGGTATCTGGACTTACTGGATAACTTCAGTTTGTCGGCTCTTGGCTTTTGAGTAAAGTTATCATACCACAGGTTAAAGAGCCTGGCGACGAATCCACAATAGCCTGGATAAAGCTAGACAGAAACGATTTTAATTAGCTGCGTATTCAATCGAAGGCCAACCATATCGTCCCCACCAATAGCACTGTGAATAAACCAGTATAGCTGAACTTAACTCTAGGTACGAGAACCGAAACGGTGATCCAAGCGGTGATTGTATTATCCAAGTGGTGATTGTATCATCTAAGCGGTGATTGTATCATCCAAGCGGTGATTGTATATCACTCCTTCGTGTATATGCACATACATTAGTTATCAATTTTCTGTCATACATGCTTACTGAGAAATGGAGCTAAACGCCATTTAGACTGTATCTCTATAAAAAATGAAGCGGTCCTTCTATCTCGTTGACTTTACGACAAAAGAGATGATTTAAATTTCGACATCACAAATTACTCCTTTCTGGATAACATTTCAGTGGGACCTGCATATGACGTAAACATATCTCGCCTAGTAGCATTTACTAGATCCTGTGTTAAATGGGACGATTTTAATCAACGTCACATACATTATTGCAAAAACTTATAAAACGGTTATACTACCAAGCTCCACTCAAAGTATCTCGAATTTGACGATACATATCTCATGCTGACAGCAAAGTACGAATGTAGCGTTCAAGATCTATTGCGTTACGTTTCGTTACTTGTGTCTAATTACGATTAACCCGGGGTTAAGGGGCGTATGAACTTATGTATTTCTAGATCCTCATGGTTTTCATATGAACAGAAACAACCAAAGCTTGATTAAGATACATCCTACTCTATAACGACTTTAACGAAAATCTTATGGATTAGGAATATTGATCAGCGATACGGATTTGATATTTTTGTGACATGATGTCTTACCAGCATCATTGGAAACTGTTGAGGACTTCTGGTCTTGCAAGAAATTAGCATATTTTTTATGTATACTATGATTTATTTTTTAAAGTTGGTGCTGATGATGTTATGGACGCGGAAATTCTTTAACGGATGACGGTTGACGAACCAGACGCTTGTATTTTATGCTTTTAATTGAATTTAAAATACAGTATTGGAAACTGTATCCGACTGCTTATAAAACTCGTTACATTTGTTGATTGGTTAAGCAGGTTTATTGGCAACCCCAGTAAACTCAGATATAATATCATAGTATTATTGGCGTTTCGCAGTGTGTGTGTGTGTGGGGGGGGTGTTGAAGGTTAAGGAAAGAAAGCTACCCCCACCGCTAACCAATTGATGGATGGATAGATGTACTTGGGCACTCCATCGCACCGCGATGAGCACTGGTCTTTAACAACGGTAACGAGTCTCGATCTGTGAGTCTGGTTATAAATCTCCCTCAAGTTCTGGTTCAGAATGACATCCCTGACTTTTTATAGGACGTCATCTACCTAAACTTCGAGGCTGCCCACTTAACCTGTGAGATATTTACATCAACGAAGCTGAAGATATCTTAATTGGCAAACCGAGTAGTTGTGAAACTGTGCGTTGGATTGATGAATAATATATGTCCAATCCCCATCAGCCACGTCCGCCAATGCAATCCTGATGTTAGTAACGTTAATGTGGTGGTATATGAGACCGAGAGAGAGAGAGAGAGAGAGAGAATTAAGGTTTAATGTCGCGTTTAGCAATATTTCAGCTACACAGCGACGATCAAACGAAATTCTAAGTATTCTAACAAAAACTACCCAGCAATCCAGAAGTAATCAACACAACACACCAAAAGACATGCACATAAATTAGAGCCGATTTCTTTCAAATAACCTAAAATACAGTCTTCTTTTACCCGAGTAAAAGATCTTTCAAAGTAGCTGTTGGATAAAAAGAATCTCTTACAATCTTAAATCTATACAGTCGATCAGAATATGTTTCATTGTGATGATATCTTCGTGGCCTGAATATACCTTTGGGCTGGTTTCTTCGTTTAGTAAATGTTCTAGCCACAACTGTTCCTATCAATAGCCTTCGGATGATAGTCACACCTGGCGTTCATTCATCTCCGTGTGCTATAACCCGTACCGTATAAAAGTTCATTTTGATGCTCCTTACCTGTTATTTTCGGGAAGCTAATTCCTTCTTGTCCACGCTTGTCGCTTTTATTAAAGTTTCCGGCGGTGGTGATCAGCTGTGCAAGAGCCGTTTTCACATCGACCCTGACTTTCCCCATGTTACTGTAGACGCCATTTTGTATAACTCCGCATGCGTAGTGGCCCAAATACACACCATATGGCGTCTACCGTAACATGGGGAAAGTCAGGGTCGATGTGAAAACGGCTCTTGCACAGCTGATCACCACCGCCGGAAACTTTAACAAAAGCGACAAGCGTGGACAAGAAGGAATTAGCTTCCCGAAAATAACAGGTAAGGAGCATCAAAATGAACTTTTATACGGTACGGGTTATAGCACACGGAGATGAATGAACGCCAGGTGTGACTACCATCCGAAGGTTATTGATAGGAACAGTTGTGGCTAGTAAATGTTCGTGAGTTAATCGAGTGTGTAAGACAGCGTGTGCACTTCAGTAAGGCTCCTTAGATGAACCCAAATTTGGCAAATATCTGACTGCTTACAAAGACTCTAGCTGAGGTCAATTTTGGTATTGCGTTCTTAGATTACGACTTGACCACCTGTATGAAATGCTGCGCTCAAATTGAAAATTTCATTTTGGAATGAGGAGTGCAAAATCACTGGACTTCAACGTTCATGTTGTCATAAACATAACACATCTTGTGTACGTAGTTACTCTGAAAATATGTACTCGAGGGAAGTCAAGTCACTTGGAATGCGACCAGCAAAGCGAATAAAAACTGTAAACATATGTTTATTTACTATAACTTAGGATATTTATAACCAGACTTAGGAGACAAACAGGCTAGCCGAACACTGTTTGCGTGACGGGAGCAGGAGCTAAACAACATTAATTCATTGATGATATCCTGTTGGGAAACTTGGAACAATTTCAAAGTCGTAGTAGTTACAGATATCAATGCCCACCAACCGTGAACCTGTTACATTCTCGTAAATCTACTAAAGTATGTCGATACTTCGGTACACTCGTTCTGCCTCAGATACTATTTGATGAGCTCTTTAATATAACTTGGATGTAATGCATGATAAGGGAGGTAATTCCGTTACGATCAATCGCGGGACAACATTGTCTCACGTGTCCACTCCTTAATACATCAGCTTCATTTAGTTCCGCGTTAACTGGTAACTCATATTCTATCAACTCGTATGTTGATCTTAGTTGTTCTACTACAAACTGTATTTGTTTAGTTTCCTGTAAGAAGTGTGGTCAACAGTATGTTGGCAAGACCACCCAAAGACTCCATCTTAGGGTGAACGGTCACAGAAAATCCGTTAGGAAAAAGCAATTGCTTATAGGTAGACATTTTTCTGGACCCGACCATGGCTGGGATAACTTTAGTATTCAGATCATAGACGTCGTCTATCCATCTACTAAGGACTCCCCCTTTGGATTTGAGAGAAAAATCCGACAGCGGGAATTATTCTGGATGCTAGAACTTGGGTCAGTGTTTCCGTTTGGTTTAAATGATAATGTCAGTGGAATGCTAGAAACCGCCGTTCAAATATATCCAACATTACCCAACTATTTAAACCCCATCAACGGAGACAACGCAGCCATGGTTGGCGAAAGTTTAATAGTTCGATGATTCACGATCATATCACTTTAAATTACTTAGTGGGTTTAACTAACGCACCCAATAGTATACATAGCTTACGTACAGTTCTGTATGCGTTACCTCTGAGAGCTTTAAATCAAATAGCCAGAGATATACAACAATCTGCGTCTTCAGGAAATATAATACCATCAAAAATCAGTAAAGTATGTCAAGATATACCGTATTTTCGGTTATATCGTCCAGTGAACATAATCGAAACATCTCAAGATCGGCTTTTCTTGAAACTCAACTACTTAGATAAAGGACTGGACATCATTAATTTACCTCGAATCCTGAATGATCCAGAGGTACGCAACGTTGTACCAAACCATTTCAAGTTCACAGAACCTCCTTGCATTTCATATAATTATACTAAATCTATACACGTCAGGAGGCTTATACACGTCAGGAGGCTATAGTTGTGATTGTGAATTGTCGAACTTTATCTATACACCATGCAAACATATTGTGACTGGTGACCTTGGTGTGGTGAGTGATAAGGATCTGAAATTACTCCTGATGAAAGGACCTAAATATAGAGAGCCAAGAAGAATAAATCTGAAGGCCGACCAGAAGATAGTCCTGTCTGCATTAGAACAGTACGTTATTGATTGGTCTAAGCGAGAAAAAGTTGAACCTACAGTACTCGCTGATTGGCTGGACCTGACCAAGAGCAAGGTCGTTGAAACAATCCGCCATATTGACAGAAGTACTCTTCCCCAAGCAAAACAAGTACTGAGAAACCTCAATTCGCAAGAAGTTCTAGCAAATCTCCAGAGTAAATTCGTCATAGTCCCAGCAGACAAAGCTCCGAATAATATAATATTCATATGTAAATATTACTATTACCAGGTGCTGGTTAAAGAATTGAGTGTAGACATATCTTCATCAAATACGTCTACTTACTCCCAAACTGCATTTACTCTGGAAGATTTATTTAACAATCACAAAAAGTTTCTCAGGGAAAGAGGTATTTGTCTTCCAACCAATCATAACGACATACCAAAAATATACTGGACTCCCAAAATGCATAAATCACCATACAAAGCTAGATTCATAGCTGGTTCTAGAAGCTGCACCACCAAGCTTCTTTCAACCCTATTGACGAGGGCCCTTCAGGAGGTAAAAGCATTTTGGGAAAGGTATTGCGCCACTATTTCTAAGAACTCTGGCGTGGAATGTATGTGGATATTGAAAAACTCAAAATGTCTTACGGAAGAACTTGATGCTAAAGGTCACATACCGTACCGACATGTATCCACATGGGTTTTCTCGACTCTCTATACTACAATCCCTCATCAGGACCTTATTGACCGTCTAAGTTCATTAATAGTATCTGTGTTCAAGAAAACTGATCGTAGATATATTAATGTCGGAAGCCATAAAGCATTCTTTAGCTCCACTACATACAAGAGATAACATTCATGGGATGTTTCTTTGTTTATAGAGTTGCTTGAATTTCTCATTAAAAATATCTATGTGAAATTTGGCAACACAATATATCAGCAGCATATAGGTATTCCAATGGGTACTAATTGTGCACCCCTGTTGGCTGACCTGTATCTGTTCTCTTATGAATATGACAAAATGCAGGCGCTTTCAAAAACTGATCCATTCAAAGCCCGTTCCTTCTCATTCACCAAACGCTATATAGACGATCTTCTCGCTGTGGATAATCGCTATATAAATGACGCAGTGAAGGATATATATCCACCTTCACTGGATTTGAAGGAAACTACAGATAGCCCTACAGGCACATCTTATTTAGATCTCTATCTCTATAAAAATGAAGCGGGCATTCTCTCTCGTCGACTTTATGACAAAAGAGATGATTACAATTTCGACATCGTAAACTATCCCTTTTTGGATAGTAATATTCCAGTGGGACCTGCATATGGCGTATACATATCTCGCTTAGTAGCATTTGCTAGATCCTGTGTTAAATGTGATGATTTTAACCAACGTCACAAAACATTGTTGCAGAAACTTATAAAACAGGGCTATTCCACCAAGCGCCTCCACTCAAAGTTTCTCAAATTTGGCGATACATATCGCATGCTGATAGCAAAATACGAACGTAGCGTGCAAGATCTATGGCGCTACGTTTCGTAACTTGTGTCTAATTCCGCTTAACCCGGGTCTAGGGGCCGTATGAACCCATGTACTTCTAGATCCTCGCGGTACTCATATGAACAGTCACAATCAAAGCGTGACTGAGATACATCATTCTTTAGATGACGACTTTACAACGAATATTATGGATTAAGAATACTGATCAGCGATACGGATTTGATATTTTTGGAACATCATGATGTCTTGCCGGCATCATTGAAAACTGTTGACCGCTTCTCTCTTGCAGGAAACAAGCTTAAGTTTATGTATACTATGATTGTCTTTTTGAATTTGGTGCTAATACTGTTATATGGAATATGAAATAGGTCTTTGGATTATGGACGCGGATATTCTCTAATGGACGACGGCTGGATTATGAATGACGGACTAGACGCTTGTAATCTACCCTTACATAGTTTGTGGATAGATATGGTGTTCTTTAGCAGAAAACGTGCAGACAATGTATATGATTTATAATTGTTGATCCTCGATAAAATTACGGAAAATGAATTTTCTTCATAGCATGGTCAGTAAAGCTGTAGCTACATTAAATTTAGATGAGTTTAACATTAAGGATAAGGGACGAGCCCTACTAAACTTAGCTATATATAGCTAAAGCACAAAACTTCAATTCTGCACAAAAAATTGTGTTTCTCACAGACAAGTTTTATTCTGTATAGACTCACAATTAAAGATGACGTAAAACAGCATGAACGGACGTTTGAAATAAGACCAAAGAGGGCGTTTGTCTGAGTTTTCGCAAACTGGGGTATGTATTTTTTAATATATCTAAAATATGACACCCTGAACCAAACTAATACTTCTATGTAATCTCAGGCGGCGGAACCGCAATGTCTGTAAAAGGAAAGAAAATAATAAAATATCAAACAAAATGAAAGAAAGAAATATACCCCGCTCTGTCGGCACCGTACATTGGTCACTTTCATCTCCAGAAACAGCGGTTCCTTCTCTTCTACGTCCTTCTCGTCCTTCCCCATGCTCATTGTCACTGTCCACTAGGGCCGACTACAGACAGGGTTCTAGCATGAGTTTTGTACCATGTCTTTTGAGAACATTAATTTCCTCTACACGATGACTGTACCAGGATAGTCACACATGTCCAGCTAATCATATCGTAGTTAGTTAAATCGTCGCTATATGGCCGAAATAGCGCTGAACGCGACGTTAAACCCTAACGCACTCACGCATTCACTCTTGACGTGCCGAATAAACAATACGTAAGCTTGGAGTCAAACTTTTCGGAGTAAAACTGGTCATCGAAGAAGTCGAATGTTGCAACAACCATGCTTCGATTGCGCAAGTTTATGCGAAATCCATGGGACAGTCGATATGCCTACTTTTTAAAAATTTGATGCTGATGCTGTGTTATGGAATAGGTCTCCGGATTATGGACGCGGTATTTCTTTAATGGACGACGGTTGAAAATAGGATGACGGACTAGACGCTTGTATATTAAATAGCAGATATAATAGTGAAGGCCCATTTTCGTATTGTAATTGTCTCCTTTGGTATGTGCGCCCTTAGATAGTGCTGCGGTTGTCTCCCTTAGTATGTAGATAGCGCTGCGGTTCAAACGGGTACGGTATCCGGGACTTTGGTTATAAATTTGCAGCTTTTCTGCAGAACCCAATTTTTGTTACTATTATTTTTGCGATTGCATACTGTATGGACTACATTTTAACGTGATCTGTGTCTGTCTTATACTTAACACTGCACCAACATAGTGTATGGACTACATTTTAACGTGATCTGTGTCTGGCTTATACTTAACACTGCACCAACACTTTTTGAAGTCTGCTGCCCGAATGCAGGAGTCGATAGATCATTCTCTAATAGGAGGAAAGTTACCAGAATATGTGACTAACCAACTTTTCCCAGCACTTGTCAGCAGTGTGTTGGCAATTTCTTCTTAATGGCTCGAATTACAATCTCGTGCAGTCACTCACTTGTCAATCTGGACACGAGGAAGTTATTGAAAAAAAAAAATGAAAAAATCCCGTATAGATGTAGACCTACTCCGGTCAAGTTTCATTAACAATTTTCATCGTGAAATTTTTAGAATTTTTTGTATCATTTGATAATTAGGGTACTAGATCAATTTTATCAATCAATTTTTATCAATTATCAACTTTTGTATCATTTGCCCGAATCTTCTCTTGAAAGCTTGTGATCCGTAACAAGAACTTTTCCGTCGTCCTGGCATGTACCATTGTTATTCCAGTCCCCAAACCTAGCCTTGACCGTGATCACCATGAAATCCACGTGGACGGAATCACTGATTGGAGTGTATTTTTCAAAAATTAAAGCGCCTGTCATGTCAAGTAGTTGTTCTATAGTCTGTAATTGGGTTATAGTTGCAAAATAAAAATAAAAAGTATAAATTGGCTTGGGGGTGGGTGTACTATATTGCTGAATGGTGTGTAGCATGACAGTCCCTATAAGGCCCATTGGACACCCAGACTGAGTGAGGATATTTTCTGAGACTATTACAGAACAAATGTAATACAAATTAAAATGAACAATTTAATACAAATGCATGTTGATAAATTTCAGTTTACTCGCGAAATTTGTGCATGTTAAATTGTTTATCGCTCGTGTGGGTAGGAAGCCTTGTCACAAATTTGGGTGAAAAATGCGTCCGATAATTTAGTCCAGTTTCTCAATTTCGTCCCCGATTGTAGGTTTGAGTGAATTTAACAAACTTTTACCGAAAATGTTCCCTCAAAATATAGAGAATGTTCATTCTGAACATCAATGGGCAGCGCGACCGGAGTTTGGCAGACGATGTTCTACTTTAGACGGGGTGGCGGGAAGAAATGTACATTTCCGGAAGACCAGCGAGTTTGCGATAGCATGACACGTGGTTCACACTGGCTTGACTGCATAGGATAATGAGCACGCCAAAAATTCGGGGCTGGTTGAATTGTCGACACTCATACCGAAACTCCTTTGTTAGCTACATTGCTGATTCACGTTTGATTATTCTTGGAGTTTACTCAAGACTGTGGGACAAATAATTTGACAATGTTAAAGTTAATTAGTTTCAAATCAATCCTTCGCCAAAAAGTGTCCAATAAAAGTGGGCGCAAACTTGAATTTTCATACCGTCCAACCAACTCCAGTCTCCCCATTTTTTTTCTTCTTCCATTCTTGTCTTATGAAGATTTATTCCTCAAGATGTTGTTCTTTCCATTTTTATTCATGTATCATGGCCGACCTGCAGACGCTTATTCGCCAAACAGTGTCGAATAAGCGGACAGTCATGCTAGAGGTACTTGTGTAATTTTTTGTGGCTTTGTTTTGGTCTGATTAGTCTGATATGCCATCTCATGATACTAACCCTTGGATGATACAATTTGACTAATCATATCAAGATATGTCCCTGGTGATATTGGGGCGTTCAGTCATTAAAAGTGGTTTTGCTTAGTAGATTTTCTCCGTTTTATACATAAAAACAGAAAGTTTTTTATTTCCTATTTATAGAATTTGTTCTTGAATATGTTCACAAATTGGGACGATTTGCTATGTTTTATGTATAATGGAAGTTACCAAGGGTCGTTAGCTAAATCAGAAGTAGATATTACACTGTCAGAGGAAGTATAAGGCAGACACGAGCTGGCTAGTGTATACAGAAGAATTTGGTCTACTGAGAGAATCGCATCAGGCTATTTATACATATGGTTCTAAAGATGGTGTGAGAGTAGCACGTGCTGCTATCTTTAGTTCCAAAACTGAAACCTGTCAACTACCAGGTAAAAGTTCGATCTTCGCTGCAGAAACAAAAGCTATATTGTCGGCTTTGAAAGTTATTGGGTCCACTATAAGGAAAAAAATGTCATATTCTCAGATTCACTGTCATGCCTTCAAGCAATTAAAAGTGGAACTTCAACTCATCCTACTATGTTGAATATTCTACAATTATATGACTCTAGATTTGATCAACAGATTGATATTGTGTTTTGTTGGTTGCCTAGTCACGTTGGCATCAAAGGTAATACTGAGGCTGATAAAATGGCTAAGGAATCCCTAGATAATAAGGTTGATCCTGTTGGAATCCCGTATAGTGATTTCAGACCCTCTATCTGTACTTATGTGAGAAAGCTGTTTCTATCTTTGAGGGATGCTGCGAGTAATATGGCGAGAATCTGCTGGTGGACCTTTCGTCCCCGATGCCCGCCACCTGTACAGACCTTTTGGTCTTTGATATATGTTGGCATTTGTGGAAAGTTGATGCTGGGTCGACATCGGGCCTTACAGAGTAGCCTTTTGTGTTACATGCCGTCATTTTCATCTGACGACGATACAGCTCACCAATCCCCAGTGTACAAGTTGTCACAGCGAAACAGCTCACCAATTACCAATATACGAGTTGTCAGAGCATTTTCATCATAGCTCTCTAGATTTGTATCTAATGCCGGTGCTAGGGGCCGTATGGTCATAGCATCCAAGTTGTCACATGAACAGGTACAATACAAGCGTACCTGAGATACAACACATATCACGAATCGTTCGATTCTTGGTATGTGCTTGAGAATAAGTTAACCGGAAGACTATGCTCAGCCATTCCACCGTGACTCACATGACATATTCACTCAGTTATTTTGTTCAGAAATATTTAATGTTCACTTTTTTCAGTTAGTGTGTTAATTTTATATCAATCTTAACCAAGACACTTACAACACAGGGAACAAAGGTATTAATGCTGATCAAGAAAGTACCGAAATAATAAAGCAAAGTGCGTGACTCGCGTGACAGGCACGAAGACACTCGTCTCACCCGTTCATACACAAACGCTAGGATTTGTGGCCCATTTTATGACTAAGTCATTAATGGAGTACAGGTAAAACTGGAGGGGTATATCCAGAACATCAACTGAGATGCTCAAGAAATTTGAAGTGTATCTCTTTATTTTGGTGTACATGGAATGATGTGACTCGCGTGACACAAAATTTGTGACTCGCGTGACATTAACAACTCTGATCTGAAAAGAAAACATGCAAACTGCTTTCAATAATGAAAAAATGTAGGGAAAACCTCCCACATGACATCTAATCCTTAAGCTTAAAACTTTGAAGTCCACTCAGTCCCATCAAACATAGTCTCAGAGAAACCATCACTTGAAATAAACAGTGTCTGTGCGAGACACACTCAATGCTTCATCTCTTGGTTTTTGGAGACTGTCATCGGTGAACGAAAGCTGCGCTCTGTTATTCACTAGGTCTGGGTGAGGCATTTCACATAAGATGTCATCAACTGTTTGCTTCTAACACTCAGTAGAAGGAAGAAATGGGTATGTGACTTGTGTGACAAAGATTACAGGCGTCTAGTCCGTCATTCATAGTCCAGCAGTCGTCCATTAGAGAATATCCGCGTCCATAATCCAAAGACCTATTCCATTTTCCACATAACAGTATTAGCACCAAATTCAAAAAGACAATCATAGTATACATAAACATAGGCTTGTTTCCTGCAAGAGAGAAGCGGTCAACAGTTTTCAATGATGCCGGCAAGACCTCATGATGTTCCAAAAATATCAAATCCGTATCGCTGATCAGTATTCTTAATCCATAATATTCGTTATAGAGTCGTCATCTAAAAAAAAAAGATGTATCTCAGTCACGCTTTGATTGTGATTGTTCATATGAGTACCGTGAGGATCTTCAAGTACATGGGTTCATACGGCCCCTAGTCCCGGGTTAAGCGGAATTAGACACAAGTTACGAAACGTAGCGCCATAGATCTTGCACGCTACGTTCGTATTTTGCTATAAGCATGCGATATGTATCGCCAAATTTGAGAAACTTTGAGTGGAGGCGCTTGGTGGAATAGCCCTGTTTTATAAGTTTCTGCAACAATGTTTTGTGACGTTGATTAAAATCATCACATTTAACACAGGATCCAGCAAATGCTACTAAGCGAGATATGTATACGCCATATGCAGGTCCCACTGGAATATTACTATCCAGAAAGGGATAGTTTACGATGTCGAAATTGTAATCATCATTCAAATCCAGTGAAGGTGGATATATATCCTTCACTGCGTCATTTATATAGCGATTATCCACAGCGAGAAGGTCGTCTATATAGCGTTTGGTGAATGAGAAGGAACGGGCTTTGAATGGATCGGTTTTTGAAAGCGCCTGTATATAGTCATATTCATAAGAGAACAGATACAGGTCAGCCAACAGGGGTGCACAATTAGTACCCATTGGAATACCTATATGTTGCTGATATATTGTGTTGCCAAATTTCACATAGATATTTTTAATGAGAAATTCAAGCAACTCTATAAACAAAGAAACATCCCATGAATGATATCTCTTGTATGTAGTAGAACTAAAGAATGCTTTATGGCTTCGGACATTAATATATCTACGATCAGTTTTCTTGAACACAGATACTATTAATGAACTTAGACGGTCAATAAGGTCCTGATGAGGGATTGTAGTATAGAGAGTCGAGAAATCCCATGTGGATACATGTCTGTATGGTATGTGACCTTTAGCATCAAGCTCTACCGTGACATTTTGAGTTTTTCAATATCCACATACATTCAACGCCAGAGTTCTTAGAAATAGTGGCTCAATACCTTTCCCAAAATGCTTTTACCTCCTGAAGGGCCCTCGTCAATAGGGTTGAAAGAAGCTTGGTGGTGCAGCTTCTAGAACCAGCTATGAATCTAGCTTTGTATGGTGATTTGTGCATTTTGGGAGTCCAGTATAGTTTTGGTATGTCGTTATGATTGGTTGGAAGACAAATACCCCTTTCCCTGAGAAACTTTTTGTGATTGTTAAATAAATCTTCCAGAGTAAATGCAGTTTGGGAGTAAGTAGACTTATTTGATGAAGATATGTCTACACTCAATTCTTTAACCAGCACCTGGTAATAGTAATATTTGCATATGAATATTATATTATTCGGAGCTTGGTCTGCTGGGACTATGACGAATTTACTCTGGAGATTTGATAGAACTACTTGCGAATTGAGGTTTCTCAGAACTTGTTTTGCTTGGGGAAGAGTACTTCTGTCAATATGGCGTATTGTTTCAACGACCTTGCTCTTGGTGCGTGTGACACAAAGTTAAGGAAACATACTGCATTAATTCAAACCAGCAAATAAAATTTTCTTTGCTGGAATCTTAGACATAGACTGCAGTAGACGTCTTTGATACATGGTTAAAAATTCCAACTTGTGTTGACTATTGGGTAAGAAATAAAATACTAACATTTGTGACTCGCGTGACACCAGATAATAAGGAGAATTACAAACATCAGAGACTGAAATCACAATATATATATCTGGTGTGTTTTGTGGCTGCAGCAACACTGCTTCTACTGACCTACATCACACAACAGTAGTCAGCTGTCTGAGGTGCTCAAGAAATTTGAAGTTTATCTCTTTAGTTCGATGTACATGGAATGATGTGACTCGTGTAAACACAAAACATTGTGACTCGCGCGACATTAACTCTGATCTGAAAAGAAAACATGCAAACTGCTTTCAATAATGGAACAAATGTAGGGGAAATCTCCCACATGACATCTTATCCTTATATTATAACTTTGAAGTTTACTCAGTCCCATCAAACAGTCTCAGAGAAACCATCACTTGAAATAAAGTGTCTGTGCCAGGCACACTCAATGTCCATCTCTTGCTTTTTGGAGACTGTCATCGGTGAACGAAAGCTGTGCTCTGTTATTCACTAAATCTGGGCGAGGCATCTTACATAAGATGTCATCAACTGGTTGCCGCTAACACTCAGTATGAAGAAGCAATGGGTATGTGACTCGCGTGACAAAGATGACGTGACTCGCGTGACCCAAAGTAGGGAACATACTGCATTAATTCAAACTTGCGAAGGAAATTTTCTTTGCTGGAATCTTAGACATATACTGCAGTAGACGTCTTTGATATATGGTTAAAAGTTCCAACTTCTGTTTACTGGTGGGTAAGAAATAAAATACTAACATTTGTGACTCGCGTGACACCAAATAATAAGGAGAATTACAAACATCAGAGACTGAAATCACAATAAATATCTGGTCTGTTCTGTGGCTGCAGCAACACTGCTTCTACTGACCTACATCACACAACAGCAGTCAGCTGTCTTACCTAGAAATCATTGGAAATTTCCACTGTGTTGCAGTAGATAGGCACTGATGCCCGGAGCGTGTACTCAGTGACGCCTACTTCCCCGGGGGACCAAAACAAGAGTACTTGGTGCCCAACACCCAATTGCTTTATATATTTTTAAACTTGGAATATTGGTGACTATAAAAATATAGAATGACAGCCTGGATGATACATTTGAAAAAATTAGCTTGATGTGCACTTAGTGTGGAATGGCTGTGCTGTGAAGTTATGTGATTCTGTCAGTATGTCGGCACCTCTTCCCACTTCCCTTATATGTGTTGTAATTTTTACCTGTATATGGCGAGATTCTGCTGGTGGACGTTTCGTCCCCGAAGCCCGCCCCCTGTACAGACCTTTTGGTCTTTGATACATTTTGGCATTTGTGGGAAGTTGATGCTGGGTCGACATCGGGCCTTACAGAGTAGTCTTTTGCGTTACATGCCGTCATTTTCATCTGACGACGATACAGCTCACCAATCCCCAGTGTACGAGTTGTCACAGCATAACAGCTCACCAATTACCAATATACGTGTTGTCAGAGCATTTTCATCATAGCTCTCTAGATTTGTATCTAATACCGCTTATGCCCGTGCTAGGGGCCGTGTGGTCATATCATTCAAGTTGCCACATGAACAGGTACAATAAAAGCGTACCTGAGATACAACACATATCACGAATCGTTCGATTTTTGGTATGTGCTTTGGAGTAAGTTAACCGGAAGACTATGCTGTGAAGTCATGTGATTCTGTCAGCATGTCGGCACCTCTTCCCGCTTCCCTTATATGTGTTGTAATAACAAACTTGACGACTTCAAAAAAACACTGTATGTTATACTCATCTGAACAGCAGGAAACATTCGATCAAGCTATGATCAGGCGATGTAGAATCGGCCATACACGATTAACTCACGAACATTTATTAAAAAAAGAGCCAGTCCCAAGGTGTATTCCATGCCACGAAAATCTCACAGTGAAACATATTCTTATCGACTGTATAGATTTTAAGAGATTCTTTTTATGCAGCAGCTAAGGTCTTTTTAGTCGGATGAAAGAAAACTGTCTTAGGTTATTTGAGAGAAATCGGTTTGTTGCACAAATTTTAATGTGTGCATGTTTCAATGTGTTGGATTAACAAGTTATTAACTTGAATACTTGGAAATATGTTTCATCATCGCTATATAGCTGAAATATTGCTGAACGCGACGTTAAACCTTAATTCTCTCTCTCTCTTTATTCCTACGAAGTAGGCTACAGATCGCAAATTGTCCGGTAATGAGTCAGTGAGTCAGTCAGTCAGTCCATACGAATCCTTTCGTCGGCAAAATAAGGAGAACCATTGACATTAGAACCTTTATTTTTGGCATGAACGTGCATTAGGGCATTGTTACCAGCAAGTTCTGATCTGAAATAATTCTGATTAAAATTAGATTTATAATTAACACTTCAGTATATTGTTATAGATATATGTAAACTGTAGCCTTTAACGTGTATCCTATTTCACATCCAAACATTTCACCATTGACCACATCAGGCTTCAAATTACCCACTGATGGTGAAGTATCCTACATCAACCAATTAAGTCAGCCTGTCCGTTTTGCTCCAGCGTTTTATCGCGTTTAATGAGTATCAGTTACGGCTAAAAATACCCTGTCATTTTCCCACATTCCACTGTATGCCACATGACCCTATTATTACTGAGGTTAATCTTAACGTGCATCTGGGACAATTCCACAATTGCCCGACAGCATACATGTAGGCCTACTGCATATACCCTCAAACAATCAGCGCTGTTTGCATAACTTAAATTGTTAAACCATATCATTGAAATAATATAACAGAAAACATTGATGTGAGTTATGATATGTACACTATGACCAGAGACATGTTCATAATGTGCTAATCGGATAGTTAGGACAATCATTACTTTGCATCAGAGAGTGTGTGACTTGGATTCAAGGGTTAAGACTTTGGAGGGAAATACAATTTTGACAGCAGAAATATGACCCCGCCATTTGCTGATTAGAGCGATAAAACAGGGTAGGCTAAATGGACCCTTTTCAATGTAGTATTTCTTGGCATGGATGTGAAAATATGAGGACATACTTTGGGGTTTTTTTGTACCTCTTGAATATTGACTATATATCACACTTGGATATAATTTGAACAAAAAATTACATGTGTAAACAAAATATGTCTAAATTTCTCTTGTCAATTCAAATCTTGATCCATTTTGATTCCTCGATTAGGGGATACAGAATCACTGCTACGGAGTGTGTTGGTGTCACAGCAATGCAATTCCGATTCACACAACGAAGCTGAGGTGGTTTAACGTTTATCAATGAAGAAAATCACCGATCAACCGCCATAGAATATAATGTGAAACAAGAAAACCGGAATAGTACATTCATCAGATTGCCGATACCCAAATGTGTTGTCTCATATATCTAGATAACAACGTGATGTAGAGACGCTATTTATTCGTCTTTGTACCGGTTATGCTCAGGAGAATGACATAGAATCATTATTATCTTGTGCATAGAAGGTGTTGATCTTGAGTTGAATTACCGTAAACTACATAAATGCTACCTTTCTACCATAGTACTATATATAAAAATTTGTTGTATTGTTGGGAAAATAATGTGATTCAAAAAGTTGTTTTGATCCTGGACAAGGGCACTGAAAACCATTAAAGAGATGTAAATGTATTTTCACACGTAAAGCTTGAAATCTACTGAACCTATATTATTCAATCTGTTTCCTTTAATTAAAAAATTGTAAAATTAAATCGGCGATCGTTATTTATTTTTGGAATGAAGGCGCATTAGGAGACTGTTACCAACAAGTTCTGAGCTGACCTACTTTTGATGAAAATTTCTGGTGATTTTTGATGAAAATCACTAGCGATTCTGACTTGGGCGGTGCCCATCTTAATGTAGGCAGGATTTCAAATGGGGGTGTAATTTAAACAAAAACATTACATGTGTAATTATGTCAAAAAAATTCTTGTCATTTCAAATTGGGGATTAATTGGGGAATTGCCAAGAGCTCAGTGCCTGTCGGAGTCCTAATGCCTACCTTACTTCGTAGGTCCTGTGACGCATAGTCACACTGCCATGTTAATATTTAGCGCTGCAAAAGATCTTAAATTAACAAAGAAATGTACTGTGAAATTAAAATAAAACATTGAGTTGATGGGCCGCGAAATCCGTATGGGAAGCGGCCCTTAAACTACAATTTCAATCAATCAATTTTATCAGAAATAAACTTGGTTGATATAACTGTATAATGTCCTCACTATCTCAAGACAGTAATTCTCAGTAAAATGGAATCTACAATGAATAATACAAAATTATAAAACGAATTACACACCGAGGTTTAAACGCCGGTCACACTTTATTTTTCAGTTGCTTCCATATCATTATTGTTCAGATTATATCCAGTTGATGTGTCATTTATTCTGCATCGGATATTAGTCAGATATACAATCAATGAGTGAAAAAATCATTCAATTTTATATTCTGAATTTATATAGACAAATGAAACGTTTTCTTTCAAATGGGCTCAGAAAAATCAGATATATCGATTGAACATTTAATATCATGAGACATCTTAAAATCAATAAGTTGTCGGGACTCTTTTAGGCTGCGATATGCCTCTACGACGATCGCCCCCCAAAATATGATACCCGCACAGCGCTCTGATCACCTGAGAAGCTAAGAAACGACCAATTTAAGTGCAACAAAACGCGGACAATTACAAACTGGGACCCCAAAGAACGCAAAATGGTGGCCTGGCCTGGCTTTCTTCGGGTCATGCGCAGTGGCTTTGTTTCGACTTCGCATCCTGCCTTCGCATCCTGGCTTCGCGCTTCGCATCCTGCATTCGCATCCTGCCTTCGCGCTTCGCTTCCTTGCCTTCGCATCCTGCCTTCGTATTTGGACTTCGCGCTTCGCATCCTGCCTTCGCACTTCGCATCTTGGCCTAGCGCCTTCGCATCCTGGCTTCGCGCTTCGCATGCTGCCTTCGTGTTTTGACTTCGCGCTTCGCATCCTGCCTTCGTGTTTGGACTTCGCACTTGCCTTCGCACTTCGCATCCTGCCTTCGCACTTCCCATACTAGCCTCGCGCCTTCGCATCCTATCCATTTTAATTAGTCGTCTACTTTGGAGCTTGTCAAAAATCAATAGTTATCCCTGCAACAATTTTCTTTTTTTTGCAGTGTGTATAACAATCTGAACTCAACAAAATGACTACCATTTCTCTTGGATATCGATAATATATCACTCTTGGACTAACTTTTTAATTGTATCCATATAAAACTCTTATACAGTTGTTTATGTACCGGGCCTCAATTACATAGGGAGACGTCATAATGTATTCATGCTCACTGGCACAAAGGTCATTGATGCCGAATACAGTAACAGCAGGCGGTCCGTGGGGGTGTCGCTTATATCCCATGCCCAGTGAAATTGCCGATTGATATACCACACACACCTCTCTGAGCGTACACGGCATTGTTGACCTTTATGCTAGACAACAAGAATACATTATGACGTCTCCCTATGTAATTGAGTTCCGGTACATGAAACAACTGTACTGGAGTCTTTTTTGAGAGAATTACGAAGTTATTTCAAGCGTGATATATTATCGATATCGCGGAGAAATGGTACCGTAGTTATTTTGTAGAGTTCTATTTGTTCTACACGATGCAGCGAAGAAAATATATACAGAGTTAACTGCTGATTATTGACAAGCTCCAAAGTAGACGACTAATTAAAATGGACAGACTATAGTAGCAAGTTTTCAAGGAAATACACCGGGAAAGTAGCAAAACTTTTTTTTTAAATTAATTTATATGCATTACCCTGGATGAAAACTCTCCAATGTTTTTTTTTTCAGAGATGCGAATAGATATTAATTTCATATCTCAACTATCGACTTATCATTAAATGTGCATTCGATCGTGGTAATATCAGATATTGATATACCGAAATCTGATGGTTGGTCCTAACCTGTATATACGGCCGATATTAAGGACTCCGTGTACATAAAAACTAATGAAATTTAGTTCAGTCCAGCGCTCGTTCTGCACGTATAGCAGTTCACCATGGAACAACTAAATTGGTATACTTTTTATAAATGTGGAAATCCTGTGTGATTGATAATTTATATTCTAAGAATCCATTTAACAGTTTTCATTAGATCCGAACATATGTTTTTTAACAGCTCTGTAATTAGACACAAAATATTTTCGTGATAAATATGTTTTTGTCTATTAATGTATATTAATCAGGACAGATCGTTTGAGAATCAGACCATCTGTAGAATTCATCTTTATTCCCAAACGGCCTAGCCCATCTGCAGATGACCGGTTCATATAAATTTAGGATCGGTCATAAAAAATGTGGAGGAGAGGATTAACATTGCCTACATCGCATGCCTGGACCCCTTTCGATCGATTAGACCTGAAGGAACTGGGCCTTGAAACTCAATCCACGACGATCAACGACCAAGGCGGTTATATGATAGATTCTTGGCAAAGTTCCGAAAGTGCCCACCCCCTATATATTTTTGCAAACCCTAAGGCTAAGCTGCTGAAACTTACCACACTATATCTTTGAGTCAAACAATTATTAGAAAATGCCAAACAATTGAAGACTGCCGCCATGATGACGTCACAGGTACGGCATTTTCAAATTTTTCTACTTATGTGCTTTCTCCGCAAAACTCGCATTATAACTTTATAAACAACACTCTGATTCCAAATGAAATAGCTTTTTCCCCACTTTTTCTCTCAGAAAAGCAGGAATTTTGAAATATGATGAAAACATCACGTTTCTGGTACTCCACATGGTCGCCATGGTCGTTTTGAATTCACCCATGATCATCTACTTGGGGGGTTATGCAAATAGGTTCAAAATGACTAAAAAGTCACGGAATGTCATCTCAAGTTTTTGTCATTCCAGAGGCAGGCGCAAAAAACGAAGAAAATCCGTAAGTGCCCCCCCCCCCCCTCCCCCCAGGCCAAGTAGGGTTGACAGAGTATTCCAGAAGGCAGTGTCTCCATAGCGCATAAGCAGTTTACTCTTTCTCTACTACTCAGATTTTTGTGCGTAATTAAGGAGATTAATCTTTGCCTACTTCGAGTGTACATCCAATCATCACAGTTAAAACAGATTTCTTAAATTTTCTTAAATAAGAAAAACACTGACTTGACATTATAACGGGGTAAATCATACAGATGATAAAGCAAAAATATTTACATGAAATGGATATATTGAAAGAACTCTTCTGTTGCTTTTTAATAATAAAAGTTTGCTTATTTCCCCAAATTCACCAAAAAAATGTTTCTTTCACTCACCCAAAGAAACTTTACTTGGGAGCCACGCAAGATAAATATTATTATAAGAGATTTCCAAAGAAAAATATACTTATATTTTCTTAGTTTGTAACACCTGCTCAACAATCAATTTCTCAGCGAAGAAATTATTTTTCTTACGGAAGAAATTATTTCTTGGACACGAGTTACGAACTAAGAAAATATAAGAATATATTTTTCTGAAAAATTCGTTATAAGAATATTTATCTTGTGTGGCTCACAAGAAAAGTTTGCTTGGATGAGAGAAATAAAAAAATTCTGTTGAATTTGGAAAAATAAGCAAAACTTTATTATTAAAAAGCAACAGAAGAGTTCTTTGAATCAGTCCTTTTCGTGTAAATATTCTTGCTTTATGATCTGTACTGATTTATCCTGTTATAAAGTCAATGCAGTTTTTCTTAGTCAAGAAAATTTAAGAAATCTTTTTTAACAGTGTGCGCGATAAATTAATGAATAAATAATTTGATTTCCAATGAAAAGATCTTAAGTCCTAATTTCCTTGTGATCCTCTGCTCGGAAATAGCATCACAAGGATCACCGATATGATAAACGATGAGTTTATCACCAGAGTTTATCACATTTATATTTTATCACCAATATGATAAACTACAAGGTCATGGATTGTCAGCTTGAAATTTTTTGCCGTTACGAATATATAGGATAAGAAAGTTTGGAGAAAGGCCACAATTTCGTCGTCTGTGGTTTACCAAATTGAATAAAAATTTCGAAAAGGACATCGTAAACTTGTTTTCTGAAAATTCGTCGTCCGTGATAACCTAATTGAAAACAAATTTCGAAAAGAGCATCGCAAAGTTCTTTCCTGACAATTCGTTGCCTGTGGTTTACCTAATTAAATACAAATTTCGAAAAGGGCATCTTAAAGTTGTTGTAGCCGAGTCAATCCAAGCTGTATTTTTTATTTCCATACAACATATACAATTCATCTGGAAATGGCGGAAAAATATTGAACCTGAATAATCGCATCTTTCAAATTCATGCGAGAAAATTAAAATTGCAGAATAACATGGGTTCTGTGTGCAACACTCTGTGGCAATTCTATGCGATTTGGCCCATGGGTTCGCGATATCAACTATACAGTGGAGGTGTCTCTTTTTATTTTGGATACTAGCATTTCTCACTACAGCGATATATTCTTACCTGTGTGGTTAATATATTAATTAACCAACGGGACATTGGACTCCTGCGCACCATGCTAACCAGTATGTGCGCATGCGCAGGGGTCAAATGTCATTTCTCGATCACGGTCATTCTCCATGACAAGGATTTACATGGATTCAAGATGCGATTCTGATGGAGAATTGAGAGCTGATACTCCGTGACTTTGTAACTTATCATATTGGGCTCATTCTGATCCTATTTCCATGACCCCAGAACAGACGATCATCAATAAATTAAAAATGGCGGTCATGTGGAGCACCACCCAGAAAAGTGTTGTTTTCGTCAGATTTCTTCAATGTGTGCCTTTATACGTAGAAAAGTGAGCAAAAGCTATTTTATTTCACATCAAATTGTTATTTACTACTTTTTCATGCAGTTTTTGCGAAGAAAACGCCTAAATAAAAAAACCCCAGAAAAATCCAATCGAAAAATCTGTCAAAAAATTGTCCTTTTTAAAAATTACGTCACCTCGTCATGGCGACAATCGAGACATACCTACCCACATCACTACACATTAACCCATAGGGCGACTGGTGAACATTGGAGATGCATGTTGACCCTGGAGTGTATCCAGAGCAGACACGAGACTCCTGAACTCCGAGATACTGGTTTTGTGGGTATGGAATGACAGGTAGGCCTAGCGTGGTAGAGTTACCTCCTCTGGGTATAGAGTAAATGAGTGGGTGAAGAACGAGCGAGTGTGTGAATGGGTGAGGCGTACTCAACGCCCGTCTCAATAAAACCACGCCCTAGCGCCGGTGAGTCTAACTGCCTTGTCCAATGAGAAAAACATTGCGTACGATACATTTTATTTTCCCTTCCATCACATGGGCTCGTTTCTTGTTCAATCAGAAGCCGTCATTTTCGAACATTCATTCTTTGGCCGTGTTCATTCTTGTCCAATCAGAAACAGCCCTTTGCAAAACTTCCCTTTTCTCAATCTCCGGGCATCCGCCGATATCGAGATGTTCAAGAGTCTCGTGACTGCTCCGGATACACTCCATGATCTACATGCATCTCCACGGTCAACTAATCGCCCCTATATGTTATGTCTCAACTGGTCCCCCGAGCGACGCCGAACTTTCTGTACTACTTGTAGCGTCATAGAAGACATCACAATCACGTGAAGTTTTGTGTACTTTTGGGCACTTTCCGCTTTATTATCCACTGTTTTTAGGGTAACAGATAATTAGGAATAACGAGATATACGACAACTGTTACCTGTATATTTTCCAAAGGGTGACAAAACGGGCTCTTTCATAAATAGCCGGGTATTATGCTATTTATTTGCACCAGCGTTTTCAGCCCACCATCACTAGATGGTGGGCTGTTCAAATCACTTTTCGTCCGTGGTCCGTCCGTCCGTCCGTCCGTCGTCCGTCCGTCGTCAGTCCGTCCGTAAACAATTCTTGTTACCGCGATTTCTCAGGAACTACTTGATAGATCTTTCTCAAATGAGATGGAGTGTAGGGGCACTGCCCTGTAGTCACTCGCATGTCGAGTAGTTCCGTACCTTTGCTATTGACACACCGGTTCTCGTCAGCTCACCGAAGTTAAGCAACGATGAGTTCGGTCAATACTTGGAAAGATGACCGGGTGCTGTACTGGCTGGGCTGATCAGTGTCCAGGATAATAGGAACTGTGGGCACGCTCGTTTTCTGACAGATGTAAACACCGTCGTCATATCACTGAAACATTGTTGAAAAAGACGTTAACTCGTTCGCTTACTCCCTTTACTATTGAAAAACACATGTCGAGGAAACATGCTTTTGAAAGACAATTAGAAATTTTTCCCGACCGCCTCTCCATTGCAAATGGTACTAGGCGAAGCAATAATATATTCTACATCCATAATGAAATGACCTTATTCAGATAAGAGCCTGTAACTGCTGTTAAATCACATCCTGAAGATGAAAACTAAAATTTTGTCGAAATATTGAGACTGTCGCCATGCGTTTATTAAGTTTATTCGGAGTTACTTTGCTTCTGCATTATTCAGATAACATGGTGAGATGATAGAATAGTATAATCAGACAAAAGACTCCCATGCTGATTTTCAGACTGCATTACCTCCAAGGACGTCGAATAATGCTTGAATGTTATGGTGTTTTTGTGTCTCATCCTCATTTTTGCGTTAGCTGTTTACGTGGACACCTAGGATGACCTGACCGCATGAACCATAGAACAGAGCGGAGCATTCTAGTGACCCAGGTAGGTATATCATGCCCTATTGCAGAGTGAATACGAAAAGGGAAAGATGTTGCGCCAGTGACGAAGGGGCTCGAGCGGTATTGGAAAATTACACGAAAACCCGAATAAGTGTAACAATATATATAATGAAATGCTCGTTTGCACCAAGAGAAAGGCGACCAGAAGTTTGCATTGATGTCGACAAATGTTCATATCGTCCAATCCGTCAATCCGTCAAGTTGACATTTTTGGAACATCGTGATGTCTTGCCGGTATCATTGAAAAACTGTTGACCGCTTCTCTCTTGCAGGAAACTAGCCTATGTTTATGTATACTATGATTGCTACCCCTCCGCCCAAATGGGCATAGGGTTATTGTATAGGTACCCGATACAACCCGAATGAAAACTGCTCCAAGAATAATTTAAGGTAGTTCTACAGCCCGTTTCATATGTTTCCCTTTTCATCAGTCTTTTCTCTCCATTCTGCTTTCAAAATATCAACGGAATATTGCCCGCTTTGTCCCTGAATACCAAATTATCCTTCCTTTTTACCGAATGATAAATGCTCTCCACGAAATACCAGGGGACATAACCCATGCATTGCCAACCCGTAATTTTTTTTCTCAAGGATTGATCCGCCTGCGAATGTAGTCCAAGGTAGTCCAGGGTTTGATCCCCACAAGTTTTTTTCAAGTTACGTAAGGTCGGTGATGATATTAATTATAGGAATTACTTAATGTGCATTTTTCATCACTTTCACGTCTTGATAACCTTTATAGTATAAGTAGCAAGTTCAGGTATCCATACGCGCTAAAACCCCTATTGCAGACTTCATTTATTTATGTGACAACCAGCAGCCGATGCAGCAGCCGGAACCACGGAAATTCGCCGAGGTGACGTAGTTCATTTTCTTTGTCTCACGCCTTCGAAATAACCAGTTACTCGCCATGGCCAATTTAGAGATAGATTGAAAGTATTAACGAGTTATAGAAGTGACTGTTAAACGAGAAATCAATCTCGCAAGTATCTATATTCATTTCATGACGAACAGAAATCTTTACCGGTACTTTGAGGTGACGTAAGTCTGTTTTCTTGATGTGACATATTAAATTGAACTAGCGACTTACTTGCTAGGGGTTATATCTTCAGATGTAAAGTATAAACGAATTATGAGACGTTTTTGCTGAAGGAGAATTAAATCTCTAAATCGAACTTGATAACGAAAGTGCGACAGGCGCAATTTACAACAACAACGACCACGTGCGTGATCATTTTGGTTCCGACTTCTTCAACCGTCCCAAAGCTATTCTGTTCGATAAAAGCTAACTGACACTACCTTCCAAAGGAAATTTCAAATATATTTGATGGAACCCTATAGCCATACTTGGACTTCGTCGGGCTCAGGCGGGGGGGGACTATTGTTATTGAACACCGATATTATTAATGAACTAAGGTGTTCAATGAGCTCCTGATGAGGAATAGCAGTATAGAGAGTCGAGAAATCCCAAGTGGATGCATATCTATATGGTACGTGTCCTTTGCCATCTAGTTCTTCCGTCAAACGTTTTGAGTTTTAAAAGTGTTCATGCATTGGACATCTGAATTTCTTAAAATTACAACACAATATTTCTCCCAAAATGATTTACCTGCCTGCAAGGCTCTTGTTAACAAAGTGGACAGACGTATAAATTTACACCTTCTATGAATCTAGCTTTGTATGGTGTTTTATGCATTTTGGGAGTCCAGTACAATTTTGGTATATCGGTATGAGTGGGAAATACATCTTTCCTTGAGAAACAGTTTGTGTTTGCTAAATATATTGTTTAATGTAAACCAATGGAAGAGTAAGTTGATACACAATGAGGTGGTAATTGTAATATTTGCATATAAATATTATATTATTTAGGACCTTGTCTGCTGGAACAATAAAGAATTTACTTTGAAGGTCTGCAAGAACTTCTTGCATCATGGTGTCTCAATGTTTGTTTTGCTTTATCTTTACCTTGCATGTCTGCCAATTTTCTTGAAAATTGTAACAAATCTTGCTGTGGAAGGCTATTTATTTTTCTATGTAACGAACAGCCTTGAAGACCCTGCTTCTGGCAAGGTCCAGCCATTGGGCATGTAATGTAGGCTTCACTTTCCCTCGCCTCGAGCACTCAAAAACTATGTTCGCTAGTCGCAATGATCTCCTGCCTTCGGGTGTAAGGATTGTGCATCACGTTTGGCACACCTATATCTGTTCTCGTATGAATACGTCTATATGCAGAAATTAACAAAAATAACCTTTCAAAGCACGTTCCTTCGTATTCACCAAAAGGTATATATAAATGGATAAGGATAAAGGATATATACCTGGATTTGTAAGAAACTACAGATAGTCCAGATGGAACATCATATATGGACCAGAAGGTATTCGATGTACTACATGTACATATGTCATATTCTCAGATTCACTGTCATGCCTTCAAGCGATTGAAAGTTGAATTCAACTCATCCCATTATCTTGAATATTCTACAATTATATGACTGTAGTTTTGGTCGACAGATCGATGTTGTGTTTTGTTGGGTGCCTAGTCACGTTGACATCAAAGGGAAGACTGAAGCTGATAAAATGGCTAAGGCAGCCCTAGATAATGAGGTTGATCCTGTTAGAAGCGATTTCAGACCATCTATCTGTGCTTATGTGAGAAAGTTGTTTCAATCTTTATGGGATGCTATGGATAATAACAAACTTCACGAGTTCAAAAAAAACCTGTAGGCTATACTCATGTGAACAGCCAGAAACGTTTCGATCAAGCCATCATTAGACGATGTAGAATCGGCCATACACGATTAACTCACGAACATTTACTAAAAAAAAAAGAGCCAGTCCCAAGATGTATTCCATGCCACGAAGATCTCACGGTGAAACATATTCTGTATCACTGTATAGATTTAAAGATTGTAAGGGATGCTTTTTATCGAGCAGCTACTTTGGATAGATCTTTTTGGTCGGGTAAAAGAAGATTGTATTTTAGATTATTTGAGGGAGATCGGTTTGTTGTATAAATTTTAATGTATGTACATGTTTATGCGCAAGGTAGTATTTGCTTGATCCTTTGCAAAATGTGACGCTTCCAATCAACGCCACAGAACATTATTGCAGAGACTTATTAAACAAGCCTATACTATCATAATTTAATTATATTCCTACATTGTGAAACACCCTGCCAGAAAATACTGGCTCGGGTGAGAATCGAACTCACGACTTAGGGGATACCGTCCCACTGCTCCACCAACTGAGCTACCGAGTCCAGTTGGGAACAGCTCGCTAATTCAATCCAGCTGTTCCCAACTGGACTCGGTAGCTCAGTTGGTGGAGCAGTGGGACGGTATCCCCTAAGTCGTGAGTTCGATTCTCACCCGAGCCAGTATTTTCTGGTAGGGTGTTTCACAATGTAAGAATAAAATTAAATTATAATTATCCCTGAAGATGACTGAAACTATACTATCAAACGCCTTGATTCAACGTTATCATATTCCGCGATAAATATTCTGCATTGACGTCAAACTACTATCGTAGCGTGTAAGATCTCTGGCGCTACGTTTCGTAAATCGCCTCTAATTCTGATTAACCCGGGGATAGGTTACAAACGTCTGGTTCGTCATTCATAATTCAGCCGTCGTCCATTAAAGAATATCCGCCTCCATAATCCAAAGACCTATTCCATATTCCATATAACAGTATTAGCACCAAATTCAAAAAGACAATCATAGTATACATAAACATAGGCGTGTTTCCTGCAAGAGAGAAGCGGTCAATAATTTTCAATGATGCCGGCAAGACATCATGATGTTCCAAAAATATCAAATTCGTATCGCTGATTAGTATTCTTAATCCATAATATTCGTAGTAAAGTCGTCATCTAAAGAATGATGTATCTCAGTCACGCTTTGATTGTGACTGTTCATATGAGTATCATGATGATGTTGAAGTACATTGGTTCATACGGCCCCTAGCCCCGGGTTAAGCGGAATTAGACACAAATTACGAAACGTAACGCCATAGATCTTGCACGCTACGCTCGTATGTTGCTATCAGCATGCGATATGTATCGCCAAATTTGAGAAACTTTTGAGTGGCGGCAGTAGTATACAAAACACAAATTGATAGAGTATCGCCTCACTGCGCATGCGTGTGACGTCACAGCACAAAAAATGGGGCGGTTTTGTGGCGGAAGTGGGTCGGTGTGCGCGGTAGTGCGCATGTGTGATGTGTGGGAGGTGGGTACAAATGTGGGAGGTGGGTACAACCCACCTCCCACAAATGTGGGAGGTGGGTACAAATGTGGGAGGTGGGTACAACCCACCTCCCACAAATGTGGGAGGTGGGTACAAATGTGGGAGGTGGGTACAAGATGGCCGCCAAGATGTGGGAGGTGGGTACAAGTGGGAGGTGGGTACAAGATGGCCGCCAAGATGTGGGAGGTGGGTACAAGATGGCCGCCAAGATGTGGGAGGTGGGTACAAATGTGGGAGGTGGGTACAACCCACCTCCCACAAATGTGGGAGGTGGGTACAAGATGGCCGCCAAGATGTGGGAGGTGGGTACAAGATGGCCGCCAAGATGTGGGAGGTGGGTACAAGATGGCCGCCAAGATGTGGGAGGTGGGTACAAGATGGCCGCCAAGATGTGGGAGGTGGGTACAAGATGGCCGCCAAGATGTGGGAGGTGGGTACAAGATGGCCGCGAGTAGTAAAATGTATAAAAGGAGTTGATTTTTAGGGAAAGGGTGTATTCAATCTGACTTACCTGACCTGACTTGATCAGCCAGCCAGCCCGCCAACCAGTCCTCCTGCCTGCCTAGCCGCTTGTATGAGACGAAAAGCATGAGACGTGGAGAAGATTTTCCCTTGGATCCAGCCGCACTTCCGGTTGAAGTCTTGCCTGAAGATGAGCGTGTCAGGGCCATTTATCAACGTCACTGGGCTACCATACGCCATTGTTTCCACCGTGACCATTATAGTTCCAATACGTGTATTTTCATACCTTTAGGCCGTCGCGCATGCGCAGAATCACCCTAATTCAATCTTCTACCCAGTGCATCAGATAGCCCTTCTCCTTACCTTCAATTTGATACCTCACTCGACCCCATTGGCTCATTTTTAAAACAATTTTTTTGCTATAGGGTGATAATTTACACCCTTCACTGCCGCGCATGCGCAGAATGCCGATATTTCAATCTCATACCCAGTGCATCAGATAGCCCTTCTCCTTACCTTCAATTTGATACCTCACTCGACCCCATTGGCTCATTTTTAAAACAATTTTTTTGCTATAGGGTGATAATTTACACCCTTCACTGCCGCGCATGCGCAGAATGCCGATATTTCAATCCCATACCCAGTGCATCAGATAGCCCTTCTCCTCACCTTCAATTTGATACCTCACTCGACCCCATTGGCCCATTTTAAAAATAATTTTTTTTTGCTATAGGGTGATAATTACACCCTTTTTTTTCGCTAATTTCACTAATTTCAATTTTTAATTGTTAAAAAAACATAGAAAATGAAAAAGATTTTTTTTGGCTTCATGAATCTTTTTTCTCTTTTTTATTAAGTTTTAAAAAAAAAAAAAATTTTGGCTTCCATTTCCCTTTCCCTCCCCCCCCCTCCCCCCTTTTTCCGTTTTTCAATATTTAATTGTTAAAAAATTGAAAAAATTGAAATTTTTTTCTTGGGGCATAACAATGATGGGGTCTGATGTTAATTTTTGTGCAAAGTTAGAAGTTCCTCTTGCGGGGAAGATGGTTGGCCCTGAAAAGGGCCGTTAGTGTTACTCCACCACCACACTTAGGCACGGTAGATTTTCTTTATTCCTGCTACATGTTTCCGACAAATTGGACATTTTATTTTGAGATGGTTCTCGCCGGCCTCAGTGCAATGGCACATGTCTCCTACACACGTCAGTGTCACCCAACAATCGGCACATAGACATAAATGACCGCATGGTAAAACAGCAAACTGGCTTTGGTCATCTGTACATATGCTACAGCGTGATATTTTGTGCTCTTTATCCAGTTGTTCGTGTTGTCTGTCAAGCTCCTCGCCCATTTTAATCGCGTCTTCTTTCAGTCCATTAATCAAGTTGTTCAGGCGGGTTACCTGGGCTTCACACCCACAGCATTGTTGTGGTGGAGTTTCGGCGGTAGTTGAAATCATTGGAATTTCACCAGGCGTTGTCGTGGGCCCACGTCTACTATTTAACCATGGCAGTTCATCTTGTAGTTCCTCATCAGTTGAGTCATTATCAGGTTCTTGTAGGGTTTCCATCGTGCCTATTTCTGCGTCATATTCATCCCTTAGTCTTTCCAATTGGGCATTTTCTTCCACAGTTCGCCGCAGTTCTTCTAATTCTTCGGTACTGCGTGTTAAGATGGTTCTTTCGTTTTCCAATTCCCTTTGAAAACTGGTGGTTACCCTCATTCCATCATTTTCCAGAACGCTAACCAGCTCTGGGTATTGCGTAGCGGCATTTCTCGGGTCCCTAACGGGATGCTGTGTAAACAGCTCACGTCTTGTTGAATTCATGATTGTATGGGTGAATAACTGTTACAATATACACGTATTTATACTTTTAGTGGTCTGTGGGAGGTGGGACAAGATGTCCGCGAGTGTCATGATGTGGGAGGTGGGACAAGATGGCCGCGAGTGTCAGAGAGTGCAAGCTGTGGGAGGTGGGACAAGATGGCCACCAAGTGTCAGTGAGTACAAGATATGCATGGCCGCCAAGTGTGCTTTGTTATCATTGTTCAAGCATAAAAATTTCTTATTTTTTTTCATAAATCCGTTACAATTTTCTCGGAATTATGATAACACTAATCCATAGTGTACACGTATTTTTTTAGCCAGGAAAATTAAATTATTTTCCAATGTACCTGGGTTTTACACTACCGTACACTAACTTTATGATTTTTAAAATGCCTAAAATTAATAAAAATAATCCTCTATTCTAGTGTTAGGTTGTTAAATTTTAAATATAACACTAATGAATGACCTGAGTTTAACTTGTAATAAAATTTACAGGTGTCCTGACATTGATTGTAAAATGAAAAGCTGTTTATAATTGTTAAACAAACACACATATATTTTTTCTTCAGCAGCGTAGCACACGATACAACCAGTGTGTTTTCGCTGCGCATGCGCGCGTGTCTTACACTATAAATACCACATTTTTTTTAATTATTCACAATTAATCTCTGAGTGCTCAGTCATGGATTTATCCTTGGCTCAACTCATGGATATTGACAACACATCAGATTTGTTCACAAATCATGATAATCAAGTACAACGCCTCGACAGTATCATGAATTTGGTACACGATGAATCCCGATTAGATGATAGAATCACCCCCTTAGTCGCACCTGAACCCCAGAACTACCCTGCACCAACTCATTGTGAACATCCTCCAGTCTGAAATAATGCCAACAGAAAACTCAGAGTCAATTTAAATATTTATTTGTATTGAGCAAATTACAAGAATTTCGAAGAGAAAAGAGCCGAAATAATGTCTGTCTGTCCTGGAAATCAGCTGATCAGCAATAAATCGACATCTCCGTGACCTTCAAGGAGATTTTGACATTAGGTTTTACCCGCTTTTATCACAAATCATTATAAAGAAATTGTCACACCCGGTGAACTCCTGAAACCCACATCCTACCTGAGAGTTTGGTAAGATATTCCATTCATTCGTTACCGTTCCCCGTGGAGTAGAATTTCATCCATCAGCTTTCACTGTTGTCGTGCCAAACACAAAAATTGACAAATTATACGGACTGCCACGATAAGCGTTCCGTACTGCACATGTCCGATAAAATCCCTCCAGTCGTTACACAATGTTGATTCCACAAAACCTGTTCGAAATTGACAAATTATACGGACTGCCACGATAAGCGTTCCGTACTGCACATGTCCGATAAAATCCCTCCAGTCGTTACACAATGTTGATTCCACAAAACCTGTTCGGTGGCCTACATTATCGTTCAATCGCTGATCATAAAGGCTGCGTTCATTCTCACCAGAACTGTAGGGCTATACACTTCGAAATCTGTGAAAGAATATCAATTTTCACGTTTCCTGTCGGATATCACACAAATTGATGCGTCCGCTGGAACACAGCACACTCCCTCGATTTCAGTCTACGTGTGACATGCAGGCGATGCATGATGCAGATCACATTATTCATCTCAGCGGATACCGAAATGGAACAAAGTTCCGTTATACACTGCAACAGAGAATGTTCTCCCGCTCAGAAAACACAAAATGGCTACTGAACACCAAAATTTCCCCGGATAATAAAGTCGTTCAAACCACAGCGCCATCTATTCGCTTTGGTGCAAGGGAGACAACTCGGACTAGACCAATTCGAAGATCATGTCCGCTATATTTAGCCTGAATGGATATAGGGGTGATCGGGTTTTTTTTTTTATGGCTTTTACTATGAGCTATGAGGTTGATCATGTAGAATACGATGGAAAAAAATTTGAAAGTACCGCGTAGGCTTGTATATAGATCCATATAGATCCATATAGACCCATATACACTCATATACTGGGATATTGGTATGTATCAATCCATACGGGGTGGACATGTTGGAGCACTAGTGGCCCGATGGGGTAGAGTGAGGTCTTATTTTAAAGCGCTCGAGGAAATAAATAAATAAATAAATAAATAAATAAATAAATAATAAAAAAATCAAAAAAATCGGCGAGTAGTAGACGAAGGGAAAATTGGAAAGTATTGACCATGCCCCAGAATACTTCATAGGCATATCACGGCCTTAAGGCCTATGTAAGATGTAATCTACATCACAGTTTAGTAGTATAAAAAGCGCAATTCACCTTGTCCCTTCCAAAGAAATAAAATCGGCTCTATTTTGCAGGAGTATATACGCAGGTGACGTGGGTTGTAACGTCACTTCCGGGTTTTCACTAAACACTACCTCCAAACATACAAGAGTTGCAATGTTCAACCGCCGGGGTGTTTTCCCGCCCCGCCCCGCCCCGCCCCGGCCGCAGCGCGCGCGCGCGTTCTCCGGAAGTGCGCGTCATTCCCGGTAGTGTGCGCGCGCGCGCGCGCGCGGACGCGGGTGAAAAGGTCAAAGGGTGACCTCCAGGTCAGACGGTCCAATGTCCAATGAGACAATGTTGCGGTATCGCTATAGTCAGAGCTTGAGCACAAAAAGGGGATTCTACATGAACCTGGGAAAGATGGGCAGTTCCATGTGGACCAATCAGCGGTCGAGAAAAAAGAGCCAATCAGCGGTCGAGAAAAAGAACCAATCAGCGATCGAACAATCAGCCCATCGAATTGGGGTATTCACGGTGTGCTTTCGCTGACGTCCGCGCCTACATCTGGGTTCTTGTACACCCGGGTAATGTTTTTCTGGACATGGATGGGTTACCTTTGGCTCCATTCTAGGCCACTGATTGGCTAATAGAACTTATAGTCATAATCTATACGTGTTGGACGAGTCTCTTCACTCACCGTATACACGTACCTCAATGAAATGCCCGCTCCAAACCTAGACCAAAAAACACGTACTTGGTCTGTAGGCTGATTTCATTGGCTCTCTATTTTTACTATAGTGCTCTTGCATTCTAACCTTGATGGGTTACCTAGCACTGATAGTCATAATCGATACGTGTTGGACGAGTCTCTTCACTCACCGTATACACGTACCTCAATGAAATGCCCGCTCCAAACCTAGACCAAAAACACGTACTTGGTCTGTGGGCTGATTTCATTGGCTCTCTATTTTTACTATAGTGCTCTTGCCTTCTAAACTTGATGGGTTACATTTTGGTCCCATCCTACACCACTGATTTCAGTTTGACTGAATCTCCGCATTGGGCATTAATGCATCAGGAATAAAACACACAAGACAGGGTTTTTTGGTGAGATCTCATTTTTTTTATTCATTGAACAACAACAACGTGAGAACAACCACGTGAAAACTCAAGCCCAGAACAAGGGGCTTGTCATTAACTGAAGCCCAGAACAAGGGGCTTGTCATTAACTGAAGCCCAGAACAAGGGGCTTGTCATTAACTGAAGCCCAGAACAGCGGGCGTATGTACATTGAAATAATTCAAGCCCAGAACGGGGCTTGTACATTGAAATGATGGGCGGCCCAGTCATAGACGAGTACATCGCGGTCCTCGGCCTGGGGGTACTCGTCAAACATCTGTACGATAGTAGATAAGGGTCTTCCCCGGCATCGATGGTACAGGTAAAACAAGCAATATTGTCCGCACACGCCACTGGTCAGGCTTTGCAACGTTTGACTGTTCCAACACCACGTCTCTGTGCCTTGATCCATGAAGTCTGTTAAATCGGGATGGAGGGGTGGCAGACCGTACGGGTCAAAGTATTCCCCCTGCTGTTCTGTCAAGTACACGGCCACCCAGTGTTCACCGGGTCGATCCATCGGGTCCGTGTTGAGAACGTAAGCAGCCGGATACATTCGGTCTAATGGAAACACATCTCGGGCGAACACCCCTTGAAAGACCCTACGTGTCTCTGGGTCATTCTCCAGCACGGTGGTTATCTGGTCTGTATCCATGTTAGGTGGAGAAGTCACACAGGACGTTGCGCGCCTTGTCCACTTGAATGATGTTGTCAAACTCGGCGTAGCAGATCACATTGACGGTGGTCGGCAGGGCATGTGCAAAGTGGATTTCCAACCGTAAGTTGCCTTGCTTGGCCAGAGCCAGCTGATGGTCGTTCTCTAAGGTGGGGGTCAGATCGAAACAGAACAACGTGTATCCGTTCGCGTAGTCCTCCCGACTGATCATATTCCCTTCGTCCTGGTTGATTTGACCGGTGGCTGTAAACAGGCTCTGATAGGCTCGAATGAAATTCCTCCGCCCAAAGTTCGGGGTTAAGGCCGTGGCTGGCACCTGTTGTCCATCCACATGCAGGGCCACAAAATTGATGCCGAAATGTTTAAAGTCAAACGGATTCTCTGGGTAGGCTCCGCTGAAACTGGTATTTTCCACACAGGCCAGGATCAATCGCTTGGGTAGTTCCCCCAGGAACAGGTTTTCTTTGTTGGCGCCCATATTTCCAGCAGGCACAGAGAACACTTTGGTTTGTACACGTCGGATAGGGTACTGGGCTGGTTTTGTTTCCAAGGCTTTCATGTGTCCCAATTGAACGGCTGGATTCGGTTTCACTTTTCGGACATACAGGACTGCGTCTTGGATGACAATCTTATAGTCCGCTACATGCCCCTCTACGTTAGTGGCCATCAAGGCGAAGGTGGGAGGCGCCCGTATCAGTCGGATTTTGATGGGGATCTTGTTCAAGAGGTACCGGTCTTGCATGAACATGTCTGCATGCAGTCGACCCATCATACCCACCGAGGCACTGTTCGCAGTGAAAGCCTTCCGTTTGTTATATCCCCCATTGTCCGCCGTGTCCATGTGCTCGGCCGTGTCCCTGTAGAATAAAGCGGTTGTCAGCTGAGATTTTTTAGCCTCTCGGCCATACGACAACAGTGTCTCGATGTAGGCTCGATAGGGGTACGTGCTGGTGGAGTCACTGATGAGTTTGTCGCTGAGAAAAATATCCACCTGCTGAAACATCGAGTGCAGCCAGAGATTCGTCGGGCCCACCGTTGCTTGGTCAGCGAGTCTCGTGCCAGCTCCATTGACCACCTTGGCTTTCACATACAAGTAGGTATGGGCTAAACCCACATAGGCCGTATCCGCATTACTGATGGTGAACTCGATGGGCCCGGTTTCGTTGATGCTGGAGAGCGGGAGATGCTCCACCCATAATCCTTGTTCGGCACTGGTTTGTGTGGGCGGCACGGTCCACAAATCAAATTCACTGTTGGTGGAGGAGCAGGACTCGGCGTGGATTAAGGCCATGTTTTAAGAAAAGATATCCCGGGTCTTCTTGGATGTGCGTCGTCGCTGGGTCGGTCGTCGACTGGTGCGTGATCTCGGCGGGGCAGCTCTTTTATTCCCTACGGTGCGTTGTGCTTTGGCCACCAAGACGCCTCCCGCTTCTTTGGCCCGTCGTTTCAAGGCTTGTCGGGGTGCCGTACCCCCCAAGACATCCCCGGCCACTTGCAGTCCACTGCGTACCGCTTGTTTGCCGATTGCTTTCACCCCACGCGTCACCAAGGGCAGGAACGTTTTCACAATGCTGCCGAGTATGCTCCCCAGTCCATGTCCTCGTTGCATGCGTGCACCGCTGAAGACCGGAAAGCCACCCCCGGCCTGTTGGGCATAATAGTCGGTATAGCTGCGTGCATCGCACTCGTAAGGTACTTTCATTATGCAAAGTGGGGAGCACGTGCTTGTCGAAAATGAAGTGTCAGCACCCCTTTTCCTCGTTCGAATGCCACCGCTCGTCCCGTGTCATCTCTTATATCCACCGTGATCGTGTTGATGTCGGTATGTCGTACGGGCAAGTACATGATATGGTTGAAACTGTGGGTGACTTGATCGCCATACGTCTTTTTAATGGGGACCACCCGTAACAGAGGTGTGTTGATATCGCCCACGATGTGGCTGTCCACCACGTCCGAGTAGACGTAGAGTCCGTACATACCCGACTTCATATCCATCGGCATCTCGCCATGGTGTTGGTTGGGACCAGCGAACGTCTGTAGATCGAAACCAAGCATTTGCTGTAGTGTAGGACTGAGTTTCACATTCACGGTATCGGTGACGGTAAGCTGTGCCTTGTCGTTGTGTACGTTGACATCGAAGAACACGTTTTTCTTGAAGCGCAAGGCTATCAGGCGTGTTGCACTATCCGTCACTCCCCGTAGCGCCTTATCATGCATCAGTCTTGACAGCCCACCCATGAACTCTTTGGGAGTATCGTATTGGCCTTCGGGCAGGGTGAGTCGGGTGTTTTTGCCTTCGTAGGTCACCTCGTACCACACTTCATTGGCTCGCACGTTGTACCACGAGTAAGGGTATTGAATCTCCACGAGGGCACATTCCCAGCGTCCAGGTAAATGTAACGGTTGCGGTAACTGGGTGACGTACTTGGCCACGGTGTTGTCAGGAAACACATCCAGCGAACTGTTACTGGGTAGGGTCAGGTAAGACATGGCGACTGAGCTGTCCTGCTGCTGCTGTTGGTTTTAATAGGTCTTCCACGCCTTGGGCGGTTGTGTGCGGCGTCGTGTTCGTCGCGGTGACTTGCTACGTGTCACGGCTCTGGAGATGTGGGGTGTCTTGATCAAGGGTGTTTTTTTATGGGCGCGAAAAGAAAGTGCCCGTTGTGGTGGTGTTTTGGGGGGTGACTCCGGTTCCCATTCGACTTCCCAAGAAGGTAGTGGGCCACTCGGTGATTGCTGGGTTTGCTGCATAAAGGCCCAGCGGTGGGGTTTCCCCACCAATTCCTGTGGTACATGCATGTCTTTCAAGCCTTGAGCGAAGACCTCCCATCCTCGAGGATCGGTGTGCGATCTGCGTTGACGCATCAGATCATTCACTAAATCCGTCATGTAAGTGCCGGGGACCACCTGATTCTGTACCAGGAGTTCGCCTTTCTCATTCCAAGTCATGTTAGGATTCTGTTTCATCCGTTGTAATACCAGGCCAGCTTGTTTCTTGAACGAGGCAGGTACACTCTTCAGCACTTCGTCTTCCACCCACCGTGGGGCTGTGGGGGCTACCTCACCCGGCTGTTGGAGCGGTGCTGAGGTCAGCGGTCTGTCACGTGGTGGTGGTGGTGGTGGTGGTGGTGCTGTTGCTGGGGTAGACAGAGTTTTGTATTGGTCCATGAACGTCATGTACCGTTGAAGCGTCTCATTGTACCGTTGTACCTTCTCACTGTCGCTTAACCCCGGTCTCTCTAAGATCTGTTGCATCTCTCCATCGAGGCTGTTTATGGTCTTCACCGTAGGTGGTACAGGGTAGGGTGATTGGAGGTTTTGCAGGAACCGTGGTTCGACGAGGACCATTTTTTTCGTGTGGTTCATTGTCGGCCGAAGAGTCCACCCAATACTGGACCCAACACGGAAGCAGCCAACGGTGCTAAGATGGCCCCGAGAAAGCCGCCTTTCTGTAACACCTTTTTCTTTTGTGTTTGAGGGACGCGCTTGTGGACTAGGGTTCGGAGACCTGTCTTATGCTTGGCCAACTTGGTCTTCTGAGCCGGAGTCAGTGGTACGTTGCCTTTTAACAGGTTGTACCCGATCTCGCACAGACAGCGTACAAGGTCAAGGTCCGCACCGCGTACAATGGTTCGGACTAACTCGGGTGGAGCCGTCTTCAATACACGGAGCGTGGGAGCGTGCTTCCGTACTCGCGCAGACATCCTGTACAACTAATGCTAGAACCCACAACTCTGCTCTTTTTATCCACCTCACAGACAAAGTCAACCCTGCTGTGGTATTCATTCTTTTTATTATTCCCCATCATCAAACACACAGACCCCAGCTGGAGGCGCCACTGTGGGTGTGTTTACATTATTTTTGCATGTACACGTGGTGGGTTTCTCCGGGAAAGATGCCGGTCCGTAGTCGAAGGTGGTCGGGGGTGGCTTGCTTGAGGTCGAAGAGCATATACCCGTGCTGAGGGGTTGTGGCATCTTTGAAGGCTTCCAACGCAAACGGTGTGCGGCCGGATACATCTGTCTCGCCAGGTGCAGCAGTTGAGTGGTATCTCTCGGGTTTTTGAAGACCACCAGGTAGTGGGCATTTAAGCTGATATTCCGATGTTCTTGTTTTTACTGAACAGATTCTGCACAATGTAGATGATGCTGAGCCGTCGATGATGGCTGCCTTTGGTAAAGAGTTG
>JAVTVY010005379.1:0-38067 GCA_036873755.1 Hanleya hanleyi
AAACCGGTCTGTTTTGAAGTACTCATTCGAGGGCCTTGATTATAGCAACTATTGGTGTATATAGACATATTGTCTGGTAGTTTGAATCCTTCGTGAATGCCGAGTTCTGGGATAACGAATGTAGAACCGATATTATGACTTGTGTTTTTGGAGCCGTCTGTATATATTTTCAGGTGATTTTTCCAATGTGTGTCGATATATTCGAGGGCAGTGACTTTTATATGTTCTGTGTTGTCCTGTTTGGCAATGTAACTATGTATATTCGTGTCCACGTGAGGTGTGATTAGTTGCCATGGTGGTCTATTGACCTTGTCAGTGTCAGAGATACGGGAGATAGGAATGTCGTGTTCTTGGAATAAACGTTCTATTGTGTAACCGAGTGGCGCGGAGTCATAGTCAGTTTAGTGTGCCATGCGCTCCCCAGGAACAGATCCTTCGTGTAAGGCTGAGTTAATTATAACATGACAACAATGCAGGTAGCAGAACAGCGTGTAGAGGACTCGCAAGACAACGCTTCACGTTACATGGTAACATGATAACACCATCGTCAAAGTGAACTGGGAAAAATGCTATTTTTAATATCATGAAAATATGACACTTTCAACCAAACTGGTGTTTCGATATATGATTACGATGGACATGGCAATATTGAGAACATTGGATTAGATTTTGGTTGGAGGTGTCATATTTTAGATATAAAGGGAATTCTCGGATAAAATGCAACCAGAAAATATGAAAACAACCAACCGCCGATTTTGAAACGTTAATCGGGGCGGTTTTACGTCATTTTTAACTGTGAGAATTTACAGTACCAAACTTTGGTATTTTTTGTGTATAGAACACAGCTTTCTTTATTGATTTGGAGAAATAATTTTTTCGCTTCACAAACGTGACAGCAAGAGAGTTTTTCACATGTAAACCTGGCACTTTTTAAAAAAAACGTTCGTCCTTTTCGAAGAAAAAGGCTGCACCCCCTTCTGTTGCCAATTGATGAAACTAACTGATCCAGTTCACTCCCTTCCACCAATTGAGGGAATCGGTGACCGTCAAGTGAGCATTTCCGCCATTCAACACGGTGGAGATTGTGATGGATACTCTCCCTTGTTTTTCACTTCTTAAGGAAACTAGTCGTTCTATCATGAGCGTTATTATCTTATTATCATAAGCCACTAATACGCATGAAACTTAATTATAAGGGACTGAAGGAAGAACAATTATCAGCAAGAAAAATAAAAGACTGCCAACAATCCTTATAGCTGAAATAAAGAAGATTTCGCTTATGATCGATTCGCTAATTCTGTGATTTCTGTATCTTTCTTCATGGATCTAGAACTTGATGCTATCTATAGTTTCCATTCACCTCAATCAGTTTTGCCATTTTCAGTCTCTATATAAATGGACGATGGACAGCTCTGCTTTGGTTGTGCATGTAAGCTAGCATTGCTTTCAATATTCTTCTTCCCTTTTTGCGACTGGTTTGTGACAACCGTAACCTGTTTGAAAGAATTTATCATCTCCCCTACTAGACTATTTCCGGCCTACCTTCATCCCAGACAAGTGGGACAATATTCGTAAGCCTAAACACTGAAAGAAACATTCCTTAAAATTTAAGGAATATTCCTCGCCTTTAACACCAGCGGAGTATTCCTTAAAATTCAACAAGGAATATTCCGTAGCATGTTATGGAATTCCCTTAACATGGTGGGGAATATTCCTTTAGTTATGTTATGTTCGCTGGTGTAATAGTCGGGGAATATTCCTTAAAAAATTTCTGTGTGTGTATGCCACTGGTAAGCAAATTTTGCTTGAAATATTGCTAGTTGTACTGTGCTCATACCATTATTTCGTAGAAAGTATATTGGAGGATAGAATCAATTTGTGTACCTTGCGTTTTCTCAGTAAGGAATGAGGAAGCTAACTGGCACGTCAACCATCCCTGGGTGTGTGGAAATATTAGCTCTGTGACATATTTGCCTCGCGCCTATGTTCAACAAGGGGAATGGGGCACTATATACAGATACCCATACGCATGCCAATGGGAAACATATTATGGTGAAACAGCTAGTTGGAGGATGAGTGGGGAGGCAATAATCCGAATGACTTTTGCGAGTTTCACTGTGCTCATTCCATATTTCGTATAAAACATATTGGAGGAGTCGTTTACTGGCATAAACACTTTGTGCTCCGTGCTTTTTCTGTACATCGCCAGAGGCTTAAACTAATCAACAGTTTGGTCGATTCTATCTTATTAATTCCGTTTTGATTCCACATTCCGCATAGACATAAATCCTGTTACAGTATATTCCGCAAATAACTTGTCGCGACTGATTTTCACTCTGTAAATATCCATACACATTCAGATTGAAATACCTTTTCACGCCCTATAGAGCCGAATCGTTCTTCTTGAAATTCTAGCTCTGTGGGACTGATACGGTCTGCATTAGAACAGAAGCAATGTTTACTGTGACTTTTGATGCTGGTACATGCAGGATGTCAAAAATGTCAGTTGTTATATTACAAAACTTAAGTCATGGCTCTTATTCCAATTACGTCGGAGCGAGCGATGAAGGTGGGTGGCAACCCTAACTCAAATATATCAACCAAATGTTGCATTGTGCAATGGCCATAGTCGGATTATGATATGGCATTAACAATGGGGATCACTGGTCGATATGTACCAATATAAATATGATACATAAACGTTACACAATCAATCGGATGTTCAGCTCAAAGCCGGATCACCATGTCAACACTCTCAACCAAACATTACGAGCAATTATATGATAATCATCCATCTCGAATGTAAACATTTTGTTCCACAATGAATCCGCTTAATCAATAATATTCATTCAAAGTCCCGAGGAGTTTTTCTTGGTTCAAATAATGATTGCACAGCCTTAACATGTATACTGTTTTTATTACGCTCGTATTTGATGCAGCCTTCTCAATAAGGGAAGTCTCGGCGATTGATTGGATTTATTCACCTTGACCTCGATCGGCCTGCAGTCACAAGGTGCAGACAGCTCTGTTGACCAGAGCGTGCGTCATCGCAAATACCCGACAGCGATAGGTCAGATGGCACGACGAAAGTCATGAAAATGCTGATCAACACAAGCTACTGTATATTTCAATAAATCGTGCAGTCCAGTTTTCTTAAATTAGATAGGTTTTAGAGCAATTAACCGGTTCCTTTTAATCTATTATTCGAATCGCATTTTAACATGAGAAAACAGAAGCCGCTCATAACAATGTCCGCAAACTGAAAATTCCACGGTGGGAGTATGTTTGCACTGTCAACATCCCGAGAGACACGGAACCCCAGGTCGATTGAGAACAGATACATTCAGAGTTGACTAAATGCAGCTGAAACAGTCGTCTAGAGTTGGAGATCGATCCATTGAAAAGGATCATATGTGATTTAAGTTAGAGAATATAAACGTGTTATATACAGATATACAAAGAATTGAACAAACCGATTTTGCTATTTCGATCACCGAGTACTTTGTTCGTTTCGTCGAAAGTTATTCTATGGTATTATTGCAAATGAAGACCCTGTATTAGACAGCAGCGTGATGTTCCATGACAGATATCATGAACAACGATTATACCTTAGCTTGGGCCGTACATCCATCTCTTCCTTTAGCAATCATCTGTAACCTTTTTGTTTTATCCTCCGTGTTAATGAGTTATTTTACAATATCAGTAGCATCCACATTTCAAAAATTATCGCACGTACCTAACAAGAGAAACTGGTGAAATCGAATTGATGGTGAGATGTGTTTATCACAAAGGGAATTAGATACCTGCATTCTGACTGCTGAAGTAAAGAAGAAATTAGACTAGCAGTTCGCCAATTCCAGACTTTTTCGCGATCATTGCAAACGGTTTTGCGTACGTTGCATCGATAGCGGCTATAATAATAATGCATTGTAATTCGAGAGGGAATACGCCGACAAAATAAAGTCAGGAAACTCCTGTGTTTTGTGAGGCATAAAATAAATCGATTCTGATTACTTCTGTGTATAAAGGGCCCAGTTTTATTATGCGATATTGCTGGAAACCGCTTGATGGAAGTGGAAACCGTTTTATTGCCCGTGAATAGAATGATCTGTTTTGAAACATTCGACCAGGTGCTTCTAAGAATGTCCGGTGGCTAAAATTCTATAATCCCCATCTTCTAATCCAGCTAGGATATTTTTATCGGCAAGTGTTGTTGCAATAAAAAGGGATATGAAAAGGGACACTAACTTCCGGGACATTCTTAGCCATCACACCGATATTGAATTCGGAGAATTAAACGAAACATAACGAGAGTGCTGGAGAATGACCAAAGTCATATGATCCCACATTTACTGACTGCATATTTCTAAAAATCGCAAGAACAAAACTTGACCCCCGTGAAGATTTGTATCCCAGCCACGCTTTTATTGTAGCTGTTCATGTGGGCGTCTTGAATGACCGGACCACTCGCCCCCTAGCACCAGCTTGATATTTTAGAGCGATAATGTAATAGCCCTATCAAGTCATCTGATGGAAAATGATGCACTGTGGGATCGTTAGATAGACGAATCGGTCATAGTGAGAGAATGCTCAGAATAAAGATGAGCATATCTCCTGTGGAAAATACCACGTTTATACAAAATTTGTGCTGACAATTCGAAAATTTAAAGTGCCAATGGCATACTTCTTCTCATGTGTGGTAGATTACGGCTGTACAGAGATCATACTGAATGAAATAGATTCAGGTTGAGCTGTATTCTTCACTTTAGAGACATTTCAGAAGCTATCAGTTTTGTTCTAATTACATTATCAGCAACTAGCTTAATCTTTCCTCGAATACTCTCCCTCTCGTGTATTTATTACTACTCAATACTGTAGAGACAACAACTTAAAACAGTACTTATGTTCAAAGGGAGACCACTGGTGGTTAATGTGTTATGATGACACCGTTTTATTCACATAATTCAAGACAGAATATAAGGATTAACCATAACGACTGAAAGATATAGAACGGACAGCGGACAGCGGACAGCATTGAGGGACCACAATTTTTCTAAAGATGTACTGCTTCAATAATGTATTTGACCACGTCTAGTAATTTTATTGTGATATAAACGTACAATCACTATCAAATTTATAACAGAAACATATTGACATACTACGGCAAATACTTTTTATGAACTGCCTCCGATTTCATACATTATATAAAAAATCGTCACTAACTTCTTCCGAATCACAGAAAACACTGTACCGTCTCTGTCTATACATGTAGTATTGTATTGATCTCGCTTTATTGGCAAATTCTGAATCTGCATTGCATATTTGAGATCTTCTGGAAGTCCTATAAAGTAATCCTCAAAGGAGATGGTACGATAAGGCGGGATTTTGGCCTATACGTGGTGCGGTTGAAATTGAAAAAATAAAATGTCCTATAAAAAATTATGTTTTAATAGAAAATATATGTACACAATATGTGAAAGTTCTAGCTCGATTGCTTCATGATTATTGTTATGACATGAGAATGAAATCCGCAGCATGTGCTATTTCGTGAAAAATGGGTCTAACTCGAGTCATCTAAATGCATATTTAGATATGGACCAAACGCCATTGAACCTGTTGATGAGCGATGGCATTATATCTCCACTGCTGAAAAATCTTTTTGGTCCAAGGGGTCCTTCGTGTCTAAATCTGTGTTTAAATGACTCGATTTAGACCTTTTTTTCACGAAATAGCACATGCTGCGGATTTCAATTTCATGTCATGACTACAATGATAACGCAATCGAGCTAGAACTTTTACATATTGTGTACATATATTTTCTCTTGTCGTTACATTAAAACACAATTATTTTGAGGACATTTTATTTTTTCGATTTCAACCGCACCACGTATAGGCCAAAACCCCGCCTTATCGTACCATCTCCTTTTAAACTCACTTTTGAATAAGGTATAACTTCTACACTTACCAGAATAATTACAATCAACAAACCATATTTGCACAGATACATCTTTTCCTTATGTTTGACTTTACCGACTAGCGATTTTACACTGCCAAACCATCTGTCCAAACATAATTCATACTGCAGCATAGACTAGACCTTCAACAACCATTCAGATCTAAATACGTACTCTTCAAAATAAGTTCTTGATCAGTCCTAAGCTTGTAGAAGCAGGTCTACTCTTTTCCCTGAAAAATCATGGATGCCATCCTGCGTGATTTTCAAACCGCAACATACTTCACGGCCCCTTCTATGCAACCCAATCCCTCAGCACCGGTTTATGCTACAATGGAAGAATTATTGATGAGACCACGGATCATTTTGACTTCACAAAACATGTCATCTTCTCTTCGATACCTTCCAAACCCGTAGAGGCTGATTTGGTCTCTTCTCTTAAGGAGCATCGAGGAGAACATGGACCATTTTCATCCCAGAAAACGTTTCGTGGTCTCTTCTGTACACCCGAACCACATAAAACTAACGATGACATATTTTTGATCAAATATTTATATATCACAGACCATTTTGACTCCAGAAACAAGACAGGGCAAATAATATTATACATCTCAGGATGAAGAACCTGGTCTGTCGCTTTCCAAATTAATTATCGAGAGCGTGTGAACAATTTTCACCCCCCCCCCCCCCCCAAAAAACCCCCCCAGGTAATGGTCTCTTCTATTCCATCTTCACCACGTCAAGGTTTCTATTTGTGAGCCAAAGGCGAACGCTATATCTAGGATAGAGATACCCCTGGTTTTAGCGAGGATGCTTCTATTCAAGCTATAGGGCTCTCGCCACCGTTTTAAGGAATGACGCCGGGTTAATTTCAAGCTAAGGTAGACCGCGTGCTTTTTTTGTTACATCTGAATTCTTTTTCAATTATTAGTAGCGTATATATAAAACTATAATGTTTTTAAATGTCCGTCCCCCAAACGAGCATAGAGGGAACGGTGGTTGAGTTTGCATGAAAGCGTTCGGGGTTTTTTTTTTTTTTTTTTTTTTGGTCGTGAAATTTGACATCTATTTTCTATGTCGAGAATTTCAAAGGTGAGGGCAAATCGAGAATTAATTTTTTTTCAGGAAACCCGAACGATAGCGAATTCGCTTTTCTCGAAAGAAAAAAAATGTCGAGAATCCTTCGAGAAAATCGATTAAAAACCGACTGCAAGTAGGGCGGCTTTCGATTTCGCCTAGCCTGTTACCATGCCTAACATCTTAAATTGAACCATTCTAGAAACATGAGTCTGGATCTGGGTAAGGAATAAATATGCCATTCATGTGCCCGGTCCCACTGATACGCCCATGATACAAACATACTCATAAGTCTAGCGATAAAGTATATATATCTGTCGTTGTATAGATGGAACCGGAGTGAATACAATATATATATATAATGCGAGCGATATTCCCTGTTTGGTGCAAAATAGCCTAGACTCAGATCGGAAATAGGTTGTTTGGGCGATTAGATGTTCAACCGCACTGATCATCGCCGGCCCACATTCATCAAGCATGATGGAAGATAGTTGAATGCAAGAAAGAAAATTCATTGAGGTCTCTTTTAAAATCGCGACGTCCATGGTGCGTTAGCATTGAATTGCTAGACAGCTCAATTTTACATGGGCATATATTTTATATAATACACACATTCACAGCGGAGTAACAGCTGTTATTCAGTGAATGACATAATTGTATTCATTCGCCTCTCGATCGTTTCGTGATATTCTCTCGAAGCTTTCTCGATCGAAATTTCGATGTTCTCTCGATTTGTTTTTATTGATTTTTTTCTCGACAATCTCTCGAATAATTCCGAAAAGGATCGGGATTTCTTCGAAAAACCCAATGAAAAGTTTCTATAGTAGGAAAATTATAGACGCAGACGCTTCCTAATGAGTTGTATTTCTGCACTAATGTCTCGCTTTTTGAAAAGTGTTCTTTCGGAAATATACGTACATATACGCGGTCGTTTAAAAGCATTTAGTATCGTAAATATGTAGATATACAAGTAATATGGCAAAATTAAATGCCCTCAAATTAATCGAAAGAGAGAAGCGTTCAACACCTGGAGGCATCTATCTGTCATTGAATTACCGTGATTCATTTTTCTGGCCTTTCATCTGCGCAGTACCATAAACAAGTCACTTTCAGGTAGATAGCGTCAGGGGTCTAACATCTCCAACACACGACCCCGCACCTTGATCTTTTATAATATTTCGCCCATTAACAATCTTCGAAATTGTTAAATTATTTCCATTCCATGCCTATTATGACAGCCATGGACAAAGTTATCTGTGGGTGAAATATCTTTACTTCGGACCGCGGCAGCTATAAGAAATGTCGGCTGTGACCTTTAGATACCGGGTCGGATTTGGTCTTTCATATATGTTGGCATTTGTGGGAAGTTGATGCTTGGTCGACATCGGGCCTTACAGACTAGTCTTTTGTGTTAAATGTCGTAATTTTCATCTGAGACGATACAGCTCACCAATCTCCAGTGCATGAGTTGTCACAGCGACACAGCTCACCAATTATCAAGAGTTGTCAGAGCATTTCCATCACAGCTCTCTAGATGTGTATCTAATACCGCTTATGCCGGTGCTAGGGGCCGTGTGGTCATGTCATCCAAGTTGCCACATGAACAGGTACAATAAAGCGTAGCTGAGATACAACACATAACACGAATCGTTAGATTCTTGGTATGTGCTTTAGAATAGGTTAACCAGAAGACTAAACTGTGAAGCCATGTGACTCTGTCAGTGTGTCGGCCCCCCTTCCCACTTCCCTTATATGTGTTGTAATTTAGTTGTCCTCATATGATTAAAATTGTTAGATATTGGCGATACTAGGCCTGCTATTATCTAAAAACCCTGCACGGTGGATGTATGTACCGGATATTCTCTGATCTTCGTCATGTATATAGAGAACCACTCTACAATATTAATAGTTACACGGTTTGTCAGTGACCCAATACAGAAATATATGGGACAGTAAATTTTATATTGGGCGAGGCGCCATCCCACTGAAGACCCTTTCTGAACACGCTGAAGTCCATAGGCAAATTCTGTGAGAAAGGACTTCTTGTGAACAACTCTGGCCTTATGTTGTTGTTGTTCACGAAACAAAACAAAAAACACTGTATGTGAAGTCACGCATTATCGCTGATTACAGTGAAATACGAGCTGTTGACAAAATGAATTCTATCTAATTCAAGAGTTCATCTGCTGAAGCTCACCTTTATTACAAATACTTGTTTTCAAAATGAAGCCCGAGGAGTAATCGACGCGAGACAGCCGACGCGAGTGCTTTGAGACAGGAGCTACCTTAAATTTGAGCGATATGCAAGAGGTGGGAAAAATTGACGACGTCTGGCGACTAAAAAGCAACCATGTGACTCTAAAGGAAAGCATTCGTCGACATCTAACATTCCGACCCGAGAATTCGGTGGATTCTCGGATGTAGCCTTAGTATCTCAGCTACACTTTTATTGCAGATGTTCATGTGAAGACAATAAAGTATCCACACGGCCCCTAGCATCAGCTTACGCGGAATTAGATACGCTAGCTCGGGAGCTGTGATGACAGATCAGCTCAAACAACTCATCTGATGTTAAGGGAGATCACCTAGTTACTCACCCCGAATTACAATCGACGGCGGTGGATGGAAAAATATCTGGCGACCATGTGACCGTGATCGCTCCTTTTCATTGGACGATTTTGTCTGAAGCGGGACAAATAACCAAATTAGCCATACGGCCCTGACTGTTCAGCCAGGACAAATCTTGTCTTTTTACCAGTTCTAACTATTTCATCGAATGCCTGTTCTTTATACACAATGTGTCTCTGTGGCACAGATTGATTAAAATCTATCATCCCTATCGGACCACCATCGCTGGGTTCCGAGAAAACTGTTTGTGGTATTAACCGCATTATATTCAAACCTAAGAAGTTCTAAGGCTGTAATCTCTGGCAAAAACCTCCATACTGAAGACAAAAGCGCCATCAATAGAACTAATCAGTCGGGGGATAATAGGTGTTTAGACAGTAACCCACGAATTCTGGCTCGCATGTGATAATTATGTACGCTAGAACCATTTGAAGCACGACCGATGGATATATTGGAAGTACTGTTACAACGCCTATGCTCTGTCAGATATCAGTAGTAGTATATAAAGCGCAAATTGGGTCCCATTTATGCAAATGAGATGACGTCATCGATGACGTCACAGAGCTCTCAGCCAGTCAGAAGCGAGTATTTTGACCCGGTGCATTATGGGCCATATCCAAGATGGCGGCACGTCCGGTGTCATCTCCGGCAATGTCCGGCCCTCTCCGGCACAATAGATAGCCTTTGCAGGTCAAAAATAGTTCCATGTATTCATCCGCGGTAATGCGGTCTGGTGGTGATGTGGTCTGCCTCCGCGGACAGAAAGTAGTCCCACGGAATGTACACCCTGCCTGGGGGGTTTTCCCCCGGGCCGCAGCGCGCTACATAGAACTTATAGTCATCAACTATACGTGTTGGCCGAGTCTTCACTCACCGTATACACGCACCTCAATGAAATGCCCGCTCCAAACCTAGACCAAATACACGTACTTGGTCTGTGGGCTGATTTCATTGGCTCTTTATTTTTTACTATAGTGCGCTTGCATTCTAACCTTGATGGGTGATATTTTGGCCCCATCCTACACCACTGATTTCAGTTTAACTGAATCTCCACATTGGGCATTATGAATAAAACACACAAGACAGGGTTTTTTGGTGAGATCTCATTTTGTTTTTATTCAGTAACAACAACAACGTGAGAACAACCATGTGAAAATTGAAGCCCAGAACAGGGGGTGCCTTATCAAAGGCGGTTGGTACCCATACAATTATTGAACCTATATGCAACAGTTAATTCGGTGCAATATCATCAGTACTCATAGAACATATATATCAAAGGCGTTTGGTACCCATACAAATTGAATTATAGAACAGTTCCTTAGTCCAGTGGAATATTCGCAGTGTTCGTATTTATCACTCTAAATGTCAAGATAGGTTGTAGTCACACCATCGGGCAGGACTTTGCGCTTGGGATAAAAGTATGTGAAGGCGTCCCGTTCCTGGGTATACGAGCGCATCTGGTGGTCGATGATACGGAAACCTCGGTTAGTGCCACTCGCACTGGCCTGGCTCTGGAGGACATTCAGGTACAGAGCCTTGCTGATGTTAGAGTCGCGTCGACTCACCCCCTTACAACTGAATTTGTTGTCATCACCGTCACAAAAGTAAATTTTCGAACACAGGGCGATCATGGCATCACCGCTCCACTCTAGTTTAAACAGGCCGGGTGTCCGCTTGTCGTAGGTGTAGTGGTCGCGTCGGGGTAGCCACTGGTCCCGTTCCGCCTCATATTGTGCACGTAATTCTGGTTTGACGAGTGACTCCCAGTCCGGGTTGGAAACGGCCATGTATGCTGAGTCGGTATCCATTTCTATCAATTGCCAATCGGATGGGTGGAAATACACGCCCATGAAATCGTATATGAATTCCAGCATTCGCAGTTTGGCCAGCTGGTACACCATACATCCTATTTGAAGCGGCAGGTTATAGGTGATGGTCTTTTTGGCTGACGTCACTTCGTAGGTGGTCTCGTCAATCATCTCCATGTGTCGGTATAGCGGCGAATTCACGCGTTTGCGGGCTTGTTTCGTGGTACAAATGTTCACGGTCACGTGACGGTCCTGTTTCTTTACCGTTTTTCCATATCCGCTGTTCCCAAGTAATTTCATCGTTTCTCCGATGATGGCTTTGCTGGGGTCGGCGTCTCCTTGGCGACGGGCGGTAGTCACGTCGTTCGCGAACTTCTCAAAACAAGCCTGGGGGTGAATTCTATGACTTGGTATATTTTCGTAATTTCCAGTCCGTGCCGCATATACCACTGAAGCAGAGGGGTACCGAGCAAGATTTTTTCGCCAAACATGCTGCCGATCAACATACGCTGTGGTCGCGTTAGGTAGTCGTGTTCTTCAGCGTATGTGCGCATATGGGCTCCGATATCATCTCGACTCACCTCGGTGTTTTTGAAGATGGGTGGACATTCACCAAACGTGTCTTTCAAGTGGTCAGGGACGTGCAGATCACATTCCACGAATCCATAGAGGTCTCCCGTCTCAACAGTGCGTAGGATGTCGGTCATGGTGATAACAGTCCGATAATCCAGTATTCGGTCGTGAGCGTGTAAGAACGAGTATAACTCCGGTTGACGACGTTGCATGTGGTGGAATTCACATTCCCATAGCTGTTCATAGGCATAGCCCAGTCCACAAATGTAATCTCGATTCTGCTGTACTTCTTCACGTAAGGCGGCCGGGGTCAGTCCACGGCGCTCGTTATAGCGCCCTCCCGCGAACGAACACTCATGACCGTGCCAATAACAGCCGTGAAATTGAAACACGGTCGGTACTGTATTGATGATAGCAAATCCGTCCACGGGAAGGCGCCTATCTCCAATTCGCTTTTCCGTGTGGTTGGCTTGGTGACGGATAGTGACGCCTCGTCGCTGACTTTCCCAATCCAACCATTGTTCTGCTTGATGTTTCGTAGATCGTTGAGCTCTGAATGCTGCACCCTCAGGGAGCCACCGCGTATAATGACCGGCCGGCATGGGTTTACTCAAACACGATAGGTAGAGGGCATTGGCGTCGAATCCTATTATTTTCTCACACAATTTTTCTCCTCGGATATGGGTCAGCTGTTTCTCATGGTACCGATGGAAAATAATACTGGGGCCGCCTACGATATTTCCCTTCAAACAGTCAAACATGTCGGCGTCTTTCTTATCCACGAGAGCGAAGAACGTGGGTAAATCCTGGAACAGATACCGCAGGGTCAGACCGGGGATGCTAACACAGTCTTTGAATACGTCGACACCCATATCTCGGTAAAAGGCGGACATTTTGTCGGTAGCTTCCAGAAAAGGGATGACATCCAAATTGTTGTAATAGATGAGAAAATCCCGGAGAGTTTGCATTCCTTCACGGACCCACACCTGTTGCAGTTCGGTATACAGGGTGGTAGATAATGCTTCTCCTTTGAGATCGTTGTAAAAGGCCTCCTGGGGTGGTAACTGGGTTTCGTCCAGACGCTCGAGACTCGTCATGTAGTTGTAGGGAAAGCAACTTTTCCTCTCCGCGCAGTCGCACGCTTTCACCCACTGTTCATAGCTGTAATTCGGCGCCAGGTAATTCCGTACATCTAAGAATCGGAGTGAAGTTGTGGATAGAGCGACGTGATTGTTGGTCTTCTTAATAATGAATTTCACATTCCCAGCTTTAGCGAGGTACGGGTACAAGAATTCTTTGATTAAGTTCAAATCATATCGGCCCGAGTTAAATCCAAGGACGGGTAATTGGTTCATGTATTCCAATAAACGCAGTTTCAGTTTCTGCGCATAGGGTTTCCGTGGTTTGCGTTTCTCACTTTCGTCTTCGTCATCGGTATCGTCCTCCTCCTCCTCCCCATCCAATGTTGGAATACGCGCATCAAGTGCCGCTAATACATCACGGTAGATAGTCGACGCGAGATGTGCCGCACTGACTTGACTGAGAGTTTCAAGGTAGTCCATCATTCGTGTAATCAGTTCATGGGGGTCCCCGTTAGAGACGAAACACACCGGGGCCGTGTCGTAACCGGGTACGTTGGTGTGAATACTCACACTCAAAGGAATGTGATGCTGGGTCCATTGAGTTTTAGCCGATACCTTTTCCATGGGTTCTAATAGGGCTTCAAAATCATAGCACGCTCTGTATGGGAAATAACGCTGGTCCATGGGGACGTCAATACCCTCATCCGCCAGGTCTTCAAAGATGGTGGGCTTGTTGTGGAATACGCCGCCGGGGAATTTTCGTTTGGTGGTCTGGTCACAGGTTTTCTCGTGACGGTGTAAGTCCCGAGACCGGTCAAACACGCGTTGGCATTTATTACAACTGTAGGACTGGGCATACCTGTTGATGTTCGTGATGTACGAGAAATGCCCGCCCGTGTCCGTTTCGTACAAATTCAATGTCATGGTTGTGTCGTATTTTCCCGGGGAACGCTGTACGAGTCGGGCAGTGAGTTGTGGGTCATCGGTGTTGTCATCATCCACGTGTTGCTCTAATTTGTATACGACAATGTTGACGTGGAATAAATTTTCCACCACATCTAGCTGCGATAACGGGACCCCGCGGAAGTGCTGTTTTTCCATGTTCTTTTCACGTAAGTAGTCTTCCCAATAGCAGTTGGCCAATTTATCACATTTCTTGGGTGGACGTTTGTTGAGATGGATAGCCAGGCAGCGGAATAAACATTTCCGATCGGTGTAGGGCCCATGGTTTCCACCGACTAAAGCGTACATGCCTTCTCTGTGTTTTAACCAGTCCGGGAGATGAATGGGAGCGCCGATAGGGTGATCGATCATTTTAGTGACGTAAAACGTAACATTGGTTATCATCTCCACTTGCCATTTTGTGTTGGGGCGTTGTTGTCGTATCCACTCCAAACTATCCAAGTTTTCTAATTTGTCCAGTACCGTGTCCAGAGAGGGTCGATGGATAATGGTGAAAGGCTGGTCAAACACCCGGGTATTATTGCTGGGATAATAATAACGGAGCTGGTCTGTCTCTTTATGGCGAAGAATGTATCCAAAAGTGAGATTTAACTTGAAGGCTGTATCTTGGTCGTTGAAGATAGCTTCCACGTAGCTACGTAGACGGATGTTTTCTTCCAACCGGAAATTATATAAGTCCAATATCGGGCGATTTCGATGAAAACAATGGTGTATGGTAACCCAGTGACGTCGATAAATGTCCCTCACACGCTCGTCTTGGGGTAAAACTTCAACCGGAGGTGCCGCTGGGTCCCCTGGAAAATCTTCTCCACGTCTCATACAGGCAGGCTGGTGGTCAGTCAGGCAGGCAGGCAGGCAGGCTGGTCAGGTGAGTCAGAGTGCTCCGCAGGGTAGTGCAATGAATACACCCCTAAAAATCGCCTCCTTTTATACGTTTTTCTACAATCCGCCATCTTAAACCCACCACCCACCACCACCATCCACCCAGCCGCCATCTTAAACCCACCACCCACCACCACCATCCACCCAGCCGCCATCTTAACCCCACCACCCACCACCACCATCCACCCAGCCGCCATCTTAAACCCACCACCCACCACCACCATCCACCCAGCCGCCATCTTAAACCCACCACCCACCACCACCATCCACCCAGCCGCCATCTTAAATTTCGTTACCATTACCAGTAAATTGTAAGTTTATTGCGGAAAGAATTTATATTGCATAAATTCCTGCGGGGAATAGGAAGTACACATATAAGAGAATATTGTCTTGACGTAAAAAGTTTGGACATTTCATATTTACGGAGATATGGATTTTTATAGCTGAGCCGGTTTTTCGTGTAAACCATCGCAGCGTATAGGGAAACGGCTGTCATCTTCGTTTTGCTATGCCACAAAAGTGCTCGAATTACTTATTTCTAAATGATTTCATGACGAATCCAACTAAGGTTAGCAAGTATACATATTTTACGATATTGTCAATAACTGTGAACACATAAGACGTTCTGGTTGATGAGATCTGAATTTTTAAAATACAACTGTCAGCGTGAAACACTGTGTTCAATGGAACGGGGCGGGGAAAATTTTATTTTTCTAGTTTGGCAGATCGTATTTTACAAAACACGGGGAACCCGCTCCACAGACATTTTACACCAAATAGTTCAACTCATGGACACCAATATACATATATTGCGACCAGTCTATGATACAGTGCCACCCCAGTGTCGAGCATTTATCGTCCAGTTTGCACCAGCAAAAGAAAAATTACGAACTTTCATCGAACGTCATCGGTGGGGACCTTCATGTGGTCTTCCGCGGTATATGAAGCGCTTACATATGAATGAATGAATGAATTAGTTTGATATAATTTTGTTGGGTATGAATGGTTTAAAAGAGTGGAAATATTCCGTACAGGTCTGTTTTATGTAACAAACGCTAAGAAAAATGGCTGCCCAAGGTCAATTGGTACAATTACCCGGATAATCGCACATTTCCAACCACAGCCCCATCTAGACGCTTTGATGCAAGGGAGACAACTCTGTCTATCCCAATTCCTCTCATTCGCGCATTTCTATCTTTTTTGCGTGTATAGGGTGGTGGTGGTCATTTGTTTATGCATTTTACTATGGGCTGTGAGATTGTAGAATACGCTGGGGAAAAGCTATGAAATTTGTTTTTACGTATCGGGTAGGTCTGTATATAACCCCAAATAGGTCTACTGGCTCAGTGCATAGGTGCATATTGGGTGGACATGTTGGAGTCTAGGTGGAGCACTAGTGGCCCGATTGGGTAGAGTGAGGTCTTATTTTAAAGCTCTCGAGGAAATAAATAAATAAATAAATAAATAATAATAAAAAAAATCAAAAAATCGGCGAGTAATAGACGAAGGGAAAATTGGGAAGTACTGACCATGCCCCAGAATATTTCATATGCATATCACGGCCTTAAGGCCTATGTAAGATGTAATCTACTTCACAGTTTAGTAGTATAAAAAGCGCAAGTCCTATCGACCTTGCCCCTTCCAAAGAAATAAAATCGGCTCTATTTTACAGTATATACGCAGGTCACGTGGGTTGTCACGTCACTTCCGGGTTTTCACTAAACACTACCTCCAAACATAGAAGAGTTCCAATTTTTCCCCTTAGACGTCCGTATGTTCATCCTCCAAACCCAGAAGAGTTCCAATGTTCAACCGCCGGGGTGTTTTCCCGGCCTGGCCCGCCCCAGCACGCAGCGCGCGCGCGTCATCACGCGGGGGTTCTCCGGAAGTGCGCGTCATCACCGGCAATGACTGAATCTTCAGATGCATTATGAATAAAACACACAAGACAGGGTTTTTTTTTTTTGGTGAGATCTCATTTTTTATTCAGTGAACAACAACAACGTGAGAACAACCACGTGAAAACTGAAGCCCAGAACAAGGGGCTTGCTAGAAATCAAGCCCAGAACAGCGGGCGTATGTACATTGAAAGAATTCAAGCCCAGAACGGGACTTGTACATTGAAATGATGGGCGGCCCAGTCATAGACGAGTACATCTCGGTCCTCGTCCTTGGGGTACTCGTCAAACATGTGGACGATGGTAGATAAGGGTCTTCCCGGCATCGATGGTACAGGTAAAACAAGCAATATTGTCCGCACACCATACTGTCCAGGCTTTGCAACGTTTTAGTATTCCAACACCACGTCTCTGTGCCTTGATCCATGAAGTCTGTTAAATCGGGATGGAGGGGTGGTAGGCCGTACGGATCAAAGTATTCACCCTGCTCTTCTGTCAAGTACACGGCCACCCAGTGTTCACCGGGCCGATCCATCGGATCTGTGTTCAGGACGTAAGCAGCCGGATACACACGGTCTAATGGGAACACATCTCGGGCGAACACCCCTTGAAACACCCTACGTGTCCCCGGGTCAGTCTCCAGCACCGTGGTTATCTGGTCTGTATCCATGTTAGGTGGCGAAGTCACACAGCACGTTACGGCTTTTATCGATTTGATTGATGTTGTCAAACTCAGCGTAGCAGATCACATTGATGGTTTTCGGTAAAGGTGTCCCGAAATGCAGTTCCAAGCGTAAGTTGCCTTTCTTGACGAGACTCAGTTGATGATCGTTGTCTAAGGTGGGAGTCAGATCAAAACAGAACAATGTGTACCCTCTGCCGAAATCGTCTCGACTGATCATATTTCCCTCGTCTTGGTTGATTTGGCCGGTTGCTGTGAAGAGGTTCAGATAGCTCCGGATGTAATTGTCCGTTCCAAAGTTAGGTTGTAAGGGGCGTGCCGGTACCTGTTAGCCATCCACATGCAGGGCCACGAAATTGATGTTGAACGCTTTTAGGTTGAACGGATTCCTCGAGAGAGTCCCATTATAACTCACGTTCTCCACACAAGCTAGGGTTAAACGCTTGGGCAAATCCCCCAGGAACAGGTTTTCTTGATTGACAATCATATTGCCTTTAGGAACGGAAAAGACCTTGGTCTGTACTCGTCGAATCGGGTACTGGGCTGGTTTTTTCTCCAAGGCTCTGATGTGCCCCAACTGTACACCTGGGCTGGGTTTCACTTTGCGTACAAACAGACTTGCCTCTTGGATGACAATGTTATACTCGAGGTCCTCATTCGCGGCCATCAAGGCAAACACAGGCGTTGCGCGCACTAGTCGTATTTTGACAGGTACTCCATTCAAGAGGTATCGGTCCTGCATGAATAAGTCCGCATGCAGACGCCCCATCATATCGACCGAGTGACTCGCTGCTGTGAAATCCACTCTCTCCGTGTAGCCGGCGTTATCAGGACTCGCTTCCATCTTGCCTGGGGTATCTCGGTAGAACAACGGGGCTGTCAAATACGACTTTTTAGCGTCACGCCCGTAGGATAACAGTGTTTCGATGTAGGCTCGGTACGGGTACGTGTTCATCGAGGCGCTCACCAGTTTATCACTCAGGGCTATATCCACTTGCTGGAATAGCGAATGAAGCCAGAGATTCACTGGACCCACGGGTGCCTCTGCTTTCAGGTCTGTCCCATCTTTATTGGTGATTTTAGCTTTCACATATAGGTACGTATGGGCTAAATCCAGGTAGGTCGTATCTGCGTTGGTGATGGTGAATTCAATGGGGCCTGTGGCTGTAATGCTGGAAAGGGGCAGATGTTCCACCCATTGACCCTCTTCGGCACTGGTCTGAGTAGCTGGGACGGTCCATAAATCAAATTCACTGTTGGTAGAAGGACACGACTCGGCATGGATGAAAGCCATCTTTAAGAAAAGATATCCTTGGTCTTCTTCGATGTGCGTCGTCGCTGGGTCGGTCGTCGACTGGTGCGTGGTCTCGGTGGGGCAGCTCTTTTATTCCCTACGGTGCGTTGTGCTTTGGCCACCAAGACGCCTCCCGCTTCTTTGGCCCGCCGTTTCAAGGATTCTTTGGGTGCCGTACCCCCCAAGACATCACCAGCCACTTGCAGTCCACTGCGCACCGCTTGTTTGCCGATCGCTTTGACCCCACGCGTCACCAAGGGCAGGAACGTTTTGACGATGCTCCCGAGTAGTTTCCCCAGTCCATGTCCTCGTTGCATGCGTGTACCCGCAAAGACAGGAAAGTTACCCCCGGCCTGTTTGGTGTAATGATCGACGTAACTGGCTGTATGGCATTGATAAGGCACCTTCATTATGCAAAGTGAACCGCTCGGACTTGACGGAAATGAAGTGTCAGCACCACTTTTCCTCGTTCAAATGCCACCGGTCGTCCCGTGTCGTCTCTTATATCGATGACGATGGAGCTAATATCGGTCTGACTGACCGGTAGATACACGATATGCCTGAAACTGTGGGTGACTTGAGCTCCATACGTGCCTTTCACCGAGCAGACGCGCAGTAGAGGTACGTTGCTGTCGCCGACAATGTGTGCATCGACCACGTCCGAGTAGACGTACAGGCCATACATACCACCACGCATGTCCATCGGGCTGTGGCCTATCTCGCCGGTGGGGCCAGCGTACCCCTGGTAATTGAAACCCAGCATTTGCTGTAGGGTAGGACTGAGTTCGACACTCACGTTGGGGCTGAGCGTGAGATTGGCCTTGTCGTTGTGTGCGTTGTAATCGAAGTCCGCATGATTTTTGAAGGGGAAAGATTTGATGGGTTTTGAAGTATTCGTGACGTCTCGTAGAGACTTATAATGCATCAGACTTCTCAGTCCACCCATGAACGCCTTGGGTGTATCGTATTGACCTTCGGCTAGTTTGAGTCGAGTTTCTTGTCCTTCGTAGGTCACCTCGTACCATACTTCATCGGCTCGCACGTTGTACCACGAGTAAGGGTATTGGATATCCACGAGTCCACATTCCCAGCGTCCAGGTAAATGCAACGGCTGCGGTAACTGGGTCACGTACTTGGTCAAGGTGTTGTCAGGAAACACATCAGCCGAGCTGTTACTGGGTAGGGTGAGGTAAAACATGATGAATGAGCTGTCCTGCTGCTGCTGTTGGTTTTAATACTTCTCCCAGCCCTTGGGCGCTAATCGTCGTGATGGTCGCGGTGATTTAGCTCTTGGTGGTTGCAGGGGTGGCGTGGTAAAAGGGGTGAAAAGCAGAGTGTATGGTTTTCATCTGTTTGTTTCTTGAACGAGGCAGGTACACTCTTCAGCACTTCGTATTCCACCCACTGTGGAGCTGTGGAAGGTACCCCACCCGGCTGTTGCAACGGTGCTGAGGTCGGCGGTGTGTCACGTGGTGATGGTGGTGGTGGTGGAGCAGAGAGGGTTTTGTATTGGTCCATGAATGTCATGTACCGCTGAAGCGTTTCATTGTACCGTTGTACTTTCTCACTATCGCTTAACCCAGGTCTCTGTAAGATCTGTTGCATCTCTCCATCGAGGGTGTTTATCGTCTTCACCGTAGAAGGGACAGGGTAGGGCGATTGGAGGTTTTGAAGGAGCCGAGGTTCGACGAGGACCATTTTTTCGTGTGGTTCATTGTCGGCCGAAGAGTCCACCCAATACTGGACCCAACACGGAAGCGGCCAACGGTGCTAAGATAGCCCCGAGAAAGCCGCCTTGCTGTAACACCTTTTTTCTTTTGTGTTTGAGACACTCGCTTCTGGACTAAGGTTCTTAGACCTGTCTTATGCTTGGCCAACTTGGTCTTCTGAGCCGGAGTCAGTGGTACGTTGCCTTTTAAGATATTGAGTCCAATCTCGCACAGACAGCACACGAGAGCAGGGTCCGCACCGCGTACAATGGTTCGGACTAACTCGGGTGGGGCTGTCTTCAATACACGGAGCGTGGGAGCGTGCTTCCGTACTCGCGCAGACATCCTGTACAACTAATGCTAGAACCCACAATTCTGCTCTTTTTATCTACTTCAGAGACAAAAATCAATCCTGCTGTGGTATTCATTCTTTTTTATTATCCCCATCATCAAAACACACACACCCCAGCTGGGGGAGCCACTGTAGGTGTGTTTACATTATTTTTGCATGTACACGTGGTGAGTCTCTCCGGGAAAGATGCCGGTCCGTAGTCGAAGGTGGTCCGGGGTGGTTTGCTTCAGGTCGAAGAGCATATACCCGTGCTGAGGGGTTGTGGCATCTTTAAAGGCTTCCAATGCAAACGGTGTGCGGCCGGGATACATCTGTCTCGCCAGGTGCAGCAGTTGAGTGGTATCTCTCGGGTTTTTGAAGACCACCATGTAGTGGGCATTTAAGCTGATGTTCCGATGTTCTTTGTTTTTACTGAACAGATTCTGCACAATGTAGATGATGCTGAGCCGTCGATGATGGCTGCATTTGGTAAAGAGTTGGGTGACCCGCGCATCCGTCTCCGCCATGAGATCATCCAGAACCACCAAGGTGTCGGGTTCCAAATCGGCCAGGTTAGGTAGGCCTTCCACGAACGTGATGTGGGGCATTGCTGCATACGCTTCCTGCCATTCTCCGTAACACCACACGACTCTGGTAATGGGTGGAGTGATCATGCTGTCGGCGTGTTCGAGGAGCTTCCTGACGAAGTGCGTTTTGCCCGAGCCCGTCGGTCTTGCGATGACGCAGTTGAAAGGATGCTGCCACCGAGGGTCCATGGTTGGAGGTGTATCCGCTGTCGTGGTAACCCGCTCTTGTAAATTTGGTACGAGTGAACTGGAGTGGTGGTGGTGGGTACAACGTCGGTTGTCGTTGTCTGTTCACGTTCAGGGATGATGATGGTGGTGATGGGTACAACGTGGGTCGTCGTCGTTGTCGGTTCACTGTGAGGTATGAAATCCGGTGGGTCTTCAGCTGTAGTAGGTGTACTTGGTGTAAGTGTGGAGCTTACACTCGTTGTGGCTTGTACACGGGGTGTGGAGGTGGTGGTGACTGGGCTGGATACGACTGGTGCTCTGTAGACCGGTTTCACTGATGGCTGGTGTTCTCAGTTGGTTAAGTAACGTGCTGACATAGGCTACGTCGTAAAACACACCTCCGTACAACACACTCAGCAGGGTTAGCACTAGTACACCAAAGCCCACTTGCGCTTTGCGCGTTTTGGAAGACGCTGTGTTCAGAGACGGTTGCACCGTGTTCATGGTTGGGCGTGGAATGAAGGAGGACGGTAGTGGTGTCTGGCTTTATAGTCGTTTCACGTGGTTGGCAGCGACCCAGGAATTGAAGGAACTGGGCCAGCCTTGCCATTTGACGAAATGAAACAGTTTCCCACGTCGACGTTCCGTTTTCAAAATCTGCTGCACCGTGTAGTATTCTTGCTGTGTTTTTACCACAGGCTGTAATTCCGGCTCGTAAAACGTCCCCAGCAACGTTTCCCCTTGGAGATCTTCCAGTTCATAGACTCGCCGCTGTCGGGGTAGGCGCCGTTTAATCAGGAAGTGCTCATCGCTCCAGTTGGGCAAGTAACTTTTCTCGAACTTGCCCTTGAATTTACTGATCCGTACAGGGTGCCCGACCTTGTACACCGCCTTCGGTGCTGGTTGCGATGGTGTGGGGTACAAGACACGCCGGACTTGGGCTTCATTGCGTTGGGTCACGGTAATGGGGGCTCTCTGTATACTTCGATGATAGGCTCGATTGTAACCCCTCACCAGTTTCGGGAGAACATCGATGTACCGCCTTGTATTCTTATAGGCGAAATATTTATACATACGACCTTTAAATGTCCTGTTGAACCTTTCCACCACGGACGCCTTGGTCTCGTTGTACGTATGGAAGAAGAAGACCTTCTGGGCTTTCAGAAAGGCTTGGAACGGTCTGTTGAGGAATTCCGTGTCTTCGTCGGTTTGCAAATACAAGGGTTTGCGCCCGGTCTTGAAGATGTCTTTGAACGCCGCTATGAGATTCGCCCCCGTTTTTTCTCCGGATGGGTACCACCCACGCATACTTGGATAGGATATCGATGCACGTCAAGATATACCGATTCCCATCGTTGTGTTTGGCAAAGGCGCTCATATCGACCAAATCCGCTTGCCATTGGGCATCTAGTCCTCCTACTATGACCCGGTTCCGTAGAAAACGGCGACGGGCAGCTCGATGTAAGGTATAGGTGTCTTGTTTTCTTAACCAATCTCGGACTTGAGCACGTTGTATCCCCTGGGGTTTGGCCGCTCGATAGAGAGCCGACAAGGCACTATAGGCCGCCGGACTGTCGGGACTGTAGTATAAGTTATCCAACACCTTCTCCCAGCGCTTCATGGTGACACAATGATGATGGACCCGGAGAGTATGGTTTATTTATAACAAGTTTCTATCACCGTTGTGTTGACTCAGTTCAGCCGGGTAATCAATGGCCTCGTCGTCGTCGGGTTCATGTAGTTGTTGTTCATGGGGTTCAGCCAGCGCGTCCTCCATAGCACGAGCCCACCCCAACTCCTCTGATGATCGTTCGTCGGGTGTAAACAGCTGGTCCACAATAGGCACCACTTTTCTCCAAGGCTGTCCACAGATCGGGGTCTAAGGTGAAGCCTCGCGTAGGGTCTTGGTAGCGGCCCAGACGTGCGAAGAAAGGCCCACGGTATACGTAGATGGCATTGTCTATGTGGATGAGGTGTCCGTCGAGCTCGTCGCTCAACACCCGTTTAAATTTGGTCCAGCCGTCACGCTGTAGCGTCACCGTATTCGATACGGTGTCAGCGGGCGACCAGCAAATAGCTCCACAGTCTTCCACCAGGGTGACTTTATCTTCATAGACGTGTAACCCCACCTGGGGTGTAAGGGGCAGGATGGCTCGTAGGACGGATGACATGCTTGCTCCAATGTCGAACGGTGAATGACACACTCTGTCTGACCCTGGTATTTATAGTGTCAATACCACAGCGCCAGGGTCAATAGGGCACAGACTAGTATGAGGCCAACCAGCCGGTGCTGGTTCCGGCGTGAGCGCTCGTGGTCCATAGCCCGAGCATCAAGGATGGCTGTGATAGTCCAGTAGTGGTGAGTGATGGCACGCCTCTCCATCGAGTGCACTCTGTGGAGGACCGCTTCTGTGAACTCGTTCAGGATCTGGCGTCGTCCCTCGTTGTCGTCGCCATCTGCAAACATGGACCGGACCACTGCTCGGTAACCCGTGAATGAATTCACCACGGTGGCATACTGTAAAATGCGAGTCGCATGGGGCTGGGTCTCCGCCATGGCTCTGCAACCGTAGAAATGAAGGTGTGGGATCCAGAGGGACGTGTTTTATAGACCAGATGTAGCTCTACGGGTGTAGTGCGTGATACGTACTATTCTGATGGATTAGTGCAAGGCAACAACAACAGATGACCTGCAAAGGCTACTCTTCGCTCGGGCTAAGAGAAAGGAGATAGCTCCAGTAGGAAAACTTTGCAGCAAGATTCATGGGAGGAAAAGAAAGCGTTGGGGAGGGGGGAGGCGGTGAGGTGGGACGGTGGGGTAATACAAAGTGAGGTATGTAAATGATAACGCGTAATGGTGGTGGGATAATAAGTAATTCGTCGTATCTGACGAGAAGTCATTCGATTCCACTGACCAATAATGTAACTACAATGTACCCAAGGATCCAAGGATGATGAAATATTCGCTGATGTTGATGGAGTTTCTGTATCTCAGGCATTTAACGTAGCTGTTCATGAATACCTCGAATAACGTGCAAATTTCAGGTTTAAACGGTTTCCGATGTAACCTCGAATCGGAGTCGATAAAACTGAATTCGACAATATGATTTATTTAGCTGAGGGAAATCAAAGAAGAAATTAAATAACAGCTATCTCTGCATGGAAATGAGATAATCCAAGGTGACAAACGAGAATAATCTTAAAGATGTAATCAGCCTCAAAATGGATGGATTTTGTAAACTCTCCCCTATGCGTTTTTTCAGCAGGCAAGATTACCAAAGCATCATATGTATTGTATTTGATGATGGTGGGATCGCCATACACAACGAATGCAAGAATATCTTGTCAGAGAAATTTGAAACACTGTCCGCTTCGACGAGTTTTCTGTTTCGCCATTGAGTGTGTGTTGTACGCGGAGAGGAAAATGACGTCACTGCGTGACGTATGAGTGACGTAGCGACGCTCACATATGTGAATGCTGCACAGCTGCAGCCAAGGGATAACGTCATGGCTCGTGCCTATGGTTCGGTAATGTCGCATAGCATTGCGTTGGTAGAATGCACAACACGTGTATACGCTTGTTGACACGGCCGTGGAAAAATAAACGGCATGCCAAGCTGTTTATTTTTAAAGATCAACTCCTTCTATTTTCTCGTGAATGGTAGAAACAAGTTTAGTTTTTTGTGGTCAAATGTGTCTCAGTTTGTACCTGTTGTAATATATGTCACTTTCGCTGAGTTTGAGAGACATCGATTCCAGCCCAGATTTGAGGCTGATTACATCTTTAAGTGTACGGAACCGTAGAGCGGACATGCAAAACATTTTTTTCGCGGAAAATAATCTCGTCCCACCAGATAATTATCTCGTCCCACGACATAATTATCTCGTGCCACGATAATTATCTCGTGGGAGGAGATAATTTCCCGCGAAATACAAATTTGTATGTCCCCTCTAGGGTTCTGTATAAGTGAGATGTGTGATACGGAGGTAAATTTCAAATGATATTTGAAACTGCTTCGAAAAATATCACACATTGATAGCAAAGTATGATCGTAGTGTGCAATATCTTTGGTTTTACGTATATACTATTTTATGCCTGTTTGTATTTTGATACAAATGATGCCTAAGATATGAGTAAGATATTCCGGTTATGGACGAGTAAAATCTTTATGAACTATTGATGACCACTGGATATTGTATGGTGACGCTTGTATTTACTTTTTAGTTCGATGAACTCATCCGCATTTGCTGAAGATGAATTGGTTTGGCAAAATTATGAGCTAGGCTTATCAACCTACAAAGACGCCCGAACATTCTTAATGTGGTCTAACAGGACAGTTCGTTCAGTCCCAGCAATCTAATTACCTCTTCCTTCCACAGCAGCGAATATTAAGAATGTGTTTGATCTTGGTGTCGATAGTTTGTGTACGAAAGCCAAGTAATTCGCAAAATTGCCTCGTTCCTTCTAAATACAAGTGGTTGCTCACATTGACGTCCAGATCTTTGTTCCTCGTCGGTATGGTACAGCAGACAAGTCGACTAAACAGGTTTTTGATCTGGCTTGCCCTGGAATCCGAGTATTAACTGACATAGGTCTGAACTTGTCCATATCTGATGTCAACCGATTTCAAAGCTGGTCAAAGTGTACATCAGAAAATCCCAGTCATTTCAGGTCATAAAAGCAATTAAAAGTTGGCTTATCTCTTTTATGGACTTCCGCGGTTACACAATATGTAGGCAGCAAACCTGCTAGCAGAAGTGATACGAGATACATTCTATTTAATATATCCACAATAAGCCACTCTCGCCAAAATGATAGTTGTAACCTATAACCTGAAGGATAAATTTAACTGTTCCAATTTCACCCGCCTGCTTCATATTCTATGATTCACCCCTTATCCTTTGTGTATTGAGTTACTTGAATCCAGTAGTAAACAAATTCATGACAACATATCTCCTCTGGTTAACTGATGGCGGGTTGTCTCCGTTTTCTCTTTCTTGAGGAAGAGCTATTTGTAATTTTTAATATTTGCTATTTTCCTAGTGTAAAGCAATCGTTTTATTATTGGCATTGAAAGGGCATTATTACAACCGAAGAATACACATAAAATCAAAATGATGAAGGATTGAAGCAAAATTAACCGCGCTTGCACCAATAGAGGATACACATTTTCTAGGATTATGCGGACACAATATCTTTCCAGTGCATTTTCATTATTTGTACTGTCTGATTTCTTTCAACATTCCGATAATTATGCTCTTGGCTTTCTCAACCATACGAATTTGTTGACTATTTAAAACAACGTCACGAAACTGGTTCGAAGAGGCCATACCATCAAGCACCTTCACTCAAATGTTCTGAAATTTGGTGACAAATATCACACATTGATAGCAAAGTATGATCGTAACACGCAAGACTTGTGGCATAGATTTCCGTAACGTTTGTAACGGTTGTTAAGCCGAAGCTGGACGCCACTAGAACGTCGTGTAGTACAATCAATGTGCGCTTAATACACTTTCAATGCTCGCAAAGCAATATATTTATCAATGCACATTTAGAAAAACAAAGCCTCAGTTTATAGCCCTTTTGAGCATATTCAAGAAGCACTATTCTCTAATAAAATACAATGCACACATCCAACATAATGAGTCAAAAATCGACAAAATTTGGATTCTGTTTAAAAAGTGTCTGGGGACCGCTGATCGCCTTAGGACTTAAGTGGTTATATTTATCTAATTTGTTCTTGTGTATATACTTTGGTAAAGAGCTTATGAGACTTTATTACTCGGCCGTGTGCCAATATATGATACAAGACATACGAGGATTACTATCATTTTGTATATATATATTTATGGAATAAAAAATAAAAAAAACATCGTGTTGTACATCTTCGTGTCTTTCATATGAAAAATCACAAGAGCGTGAACGTGATACAATATACTCTTAAAATGGACAAGGAAATCCCCTCTGAAATGAAAATATGGGCAAGTGATACGGGTTGACGATAAGAGCATCGTGACAGTTTGCCAGCATCGTTTATACTGCTGAGAGCCTAGCTCTCTCTAACAAGAAACTAGATTGTGTATGATTTGATTTTATGGCTGCTCGGATTCTGGTACTAATACGCTATGTCGATTATGGACAAGATAATTCTTTATAGAAGACTGCTGGTTATTAGATGTTGATATCTGAGATATCTTTGCGAACCTACGAAAACGCTCGAACGTTTTAAACATCGTCAATAAGGTCAGTTCGTTCAGTTCCAACAAAAACAATTGTTTCTCCCTTCCATAACAGAGAATATTTAGACTGTTTCTAACCTTGGTCAATACCGATTTTTATAGCCTCTACTCGGTTCGGAAGCCAAGTAATTCGGAAAATTGAGTCGGTCCCAGTTAATATGAGTGCTTGCTCACACTGAAGTCTTTGCCTGCCATCCTCATTAACGTAGTACAGCTGGTAAGTCGATCAAAAGGATCCTCGATCTGGATTGTCCTGGAAGTCAAGTGCTGTCTGGCATCAATCTGAACTTGTCCACCTCTGCTAACAGATGTCACGGGTATATATTTAAACACACGTCTTGCTTATTTCTTGGGGACAGCAGAAAATTCCATTGTCATTTCACGCGTTAATCTCTATACGTTAACCTTTCTTTCAAAAAACTCACCGAATATCCAGACACATGAATAGAACCTTCCGGATAGACATCAACTTCTTGTTCGTTTAAAAAACTTTTGGAGAAGCCAGCGCAATTAAAGATATTAAAATTATTCTCAGCATCACAACTTTCGCAGTTATATAATGTAGCCTGCAATCCTGTCATCCAATCTGATTAAACCAGACCTAAAAACAACGCTTCCCCAAGTGAAATGGGGAAGGTTTTTTTCTTATATCTGGTTTTACTCAGAATGACCTAGCATCAGAAATGAGGCGGGATACTCTCTACCTAATACATTGTATAGTCACTCTATAGTTCTACATGGATATGTTAGTTTGGCCACAGACTTACGTCAGCTCTTTGGTCGATTACGTCAAATCTTCTCCCACAAAAACCAGAGTTGTATTGCATGTATCCTGTGATAGCATTGTCTTCATTTTCCTATTAAACATCTACCCTGTTGACCCTAGGTGGCCCTAATATCTACCCTGTTGACCCTAGCTGACCCTAACATCTACCCTGTTGACCCTAACATCTACCCTGTTGATCCTATAACATCTACCCTGTTGACCCTAACATCTACCCTGCTGACCCTAACATCTACCCCGTTGACCCTAGCTGACCCTAACATTCACCCTGTTGAACCTAGCTGACCCTAACATCTACCCTGTTGACCCTAGCTAACCGTAACATCTACCCTGTTGACCCTAACATCTACCCTGTTGACCCTATAACATCTATCCTGTTGACCCTAACATCTACCCTGTTGACCCTAACATCTACCCTGTTGACCCTAGCTGCTCCAGTTCATGATTACGACACATAAACCAACCCTCAATCTTGATGTGTCTACCTTTGGAGCAAGATGGTTACTTACACCTGAGCAGGTGACAGGTATTCGCCTTCCTATTCCTAAATCGTTCTATTTTGACCGTTGGAAACGCAATATAATAGGCCAAGAACACACCTGAAATGAATATTATCAAGGACTGCTTGAAGAACAATTATCCGCGAGGAAATAAAACGCCTGTCAATTAAGAAAACACAGAAGAATGCAACACGATCGAATAACGATTCGCCAATTTCGTGAATTGTGTATATTTCTCCATGAACATCTTATGAGATATGGATAGTTCCAAATTTGCGTCGTATTGTTCGAAGATACACTGCTAATACACATCGATTGGAGATGGGATAAATATGTTCGAATATAAATTCACGAGAATCCAATAATCTTCGAGGCATAAAATGACCGCCGATTATGATCGCCTCACTTTGTGCGAAGTATGTTCAATTTCATTACATATATACTATTGCTGAAAAGGAGACGCGTTTGCCTCCAGATAAATTGAAATATCACAATCCCAAAACCTGCTGGGAAAATTAAGCCAACAGGATTGAGCAAGTGTGATTCATTGGTGAGAATATTTTGATGAGCGTGAATCAAATTGTACTTATCGTTCATATGCACCGCTTGAGTACATATATAACACCAGATTTAGCCGAAAATCGAAACCTCATTCATTTCTTGCCGTTTGCAATATTTATCGCATTATAGATTAGCTCTGCTTTGAGTTTGCATGTAAACCTTGCCTTACAGACTGTTCTTTCCGTATTATTACGATTTGCTTGAAGCATACGTAACGTGTTTGAAATGATTTATCGTCTCCCTAGCTACATTGCCTCCCGCCTATGTTCACCTCAGACAAGTGTGGCGAACTATCTGCATACATGTCATGTTTCCACTGGAAAGCATAATGGGAGGGGGAATCTAGTTGGGATGGGTGTTTAAACCGTATTAATATTGCGAGTGTCACAGTGCCCATTCCATATTTAGTAGAACGCATGTTCGATGAGTCGTTTAATTATATAATCAATTTGTGCTCCTTGTTTTCGGTTTCATTGAAGACTGAGAGGAACTGATTGGTACACTAGCCATTCCCGGGTGTGTGATATTAGACCTGTGCCATTTTATTCTTCTGTAAGGTTAGCAGAGTCGTCATCTAATAAACATAGTAATCGATTCTATCTCATTAATTTCAGTTTGATATCCCCAGGCCCTGTATCAGTGGCACACGTAATGGATCTACTGATGCTTGATTGGATGAAATTATAGAGTATGGGAGCCATAAAAAGGCTGCACTGACAGATCATCACCTAGAGCTAAATTGTATTACAGCATTCTCTGTAAATACCTCATCCTGACCATTTTTCACCCTGTAATCCACGCACTGTGATTGCACCATCTGAATGACATATCTTGTTTTCAAATCTTAGAGCTGATTCCACTAAAATCGGTCTTCTGGTATTCGTAGATGAAATAGAAAAAAGGCTACAGATGCAGACACATGATGTACAAAAATGTCTGTCTTTTCCAAAGAAGATCACATCACAAACCTTGGAGTAGTTCGTCTCATTCCGATTTCGTCGGAGCTAGGGGCCGTGTGGCCGCATCAACTCTAATGTGTGGATATAGACGCTCACAAGCAAAACATATCAGAAATACAACAATACCCATCTATCTGCGGATCATATGACAGGTTGACATATATGGTCTTTCTATGTAACAGTGGAGATCAATAGCCATAATGAAGGCCCGGACGATCTATGAACTCTTATATTTGGCCCATTATTGGTGTTGAGTAAAGGCGCAGACAAGTAAATACGATGGTTGCAATTCTGGTAGTACTCCCATTTTCATCACCCCAAGCGTTGCATTACGCTAAATGTATCGACCTTTCCTTGGAGGAAATGAGAGAGTATACCGGATTAAAATGATCACATTTGGCCAATGAGCACCCCAGTTAACTACATTCGATTACAGCATTTAACATGACGCTAACCCGGTTTGACTGAAATATACCCCTTAACTCCGTGCTCTTTGATAATTAAATAATGCCAAAAAGCTGATATCATCTATTTCATCTGCTCTTTCCCCTCAGAGTAACTTTATCGACATACCTTTTACTACAAGCACCACCAGCAATTACATGGCAAACCTACATCTCGAATGTAAATTTTTGTTCCACAATGAATCCGCTTGGTCAATAAAACTCATTCAAAATCTCGAAAAATATCTTTTGGTTCAAACTCAATGAGCGCTTTCCAGTTTCGCTAGAAATGTACTATGATGGCCGAGAGGGGCCACTTCGCCCTTGAAACATTATGGGCGAAGACGTGAAGCGATGAAATAAAACGCGAAGCGAGAGTGCGAAGACGAGAAGCGATAAAGTAAAACGCGAAGCGATAAAGTAAAATGCGAAGCGATAACGCGAAGATGCGAAGCGATATACATGTAGTGCTTGCAGTCATACAACGTTATCGCTTCGCATGTTACTTTATCGCTTCGCGTCTTCGCACTTTCGCTTCGCGTCTTCGCATTATCGCGCCTTCGCCCAAGATGTTTCAAGGGGGAAGCACGATGGCCCCTCTCGGCCATCATAGTATACACAACATGTATACTGTATATACACAACATGTTTACTGTTTTAGCCTCCTGACTAGGGCAAGTCTCAGAGCTTGATTGGATTTATTCACCTTAACCTCTTTCTGCTTGCAGTCATACAACGTTGTTGATCATGCGTGCGTCATCACAAATGCCCGACAGTGATATACCAATACCAAGGAATTGCAATTTAATTTTCTCTTATTAAATAGGTTTTCGAAGCGAGTGACCGGTTTTATTTGAACTATTATAACAGCCGTTAAAATATAGAACAACAAGTTCACAAAAGCTCAACATTTCATGCAAGGAGTATGTTGGCACATTAAATAACCCGATCCATCGGGAGCTCGAATATAACCGAATCAGTGACTAAGTCGTCCAAACTTAGGGACGTGGATAAAGGTGGTCAGAACCAATCGTTATATTGTTACGATTAAACAGGCGATAAAAACGCCCGGCGAGCTGTTTCAAGTATGAGAACAGGCTCACAAAAGGGGAATAATCTAAAATGAGTTATGTGTTATAGAGGTAAAATCAAGAGCGGAAATTTAAAGTGAGGTATATGAAATTAGTTCGACAAATATCACACAATGATCGTAGTGAGCGAGATCTTGGTGCAGACTTTCGTAACCGGTGTCCAAGTGATACGAACAGTCTCAATAAGAGTCTGACTTCTATACAATATACTCGAATTTCATTCGGAAAAGGGAATATGGGCAATAGGGAGATCGTAATAGCTTGCGTTTGTATATAGATAAACATGTGTACCTTTATAGTTTGATAACCTCATCCGCATTTGCCGATTTACAGAAACGTACAAAAACCTACAGAAACGCTCGAACATGATCGGTGAGGTGAGGTCAGTTCGTTCAGCCCCAGAAAATCAATTGCCTCATCTTTCCACAACAGGACATACTGAAAATGTTTTGACCATAATTATTATCGATTTCGTGTCCGAAGCTAAGTGATTCGAAACATTCATTCGAGTCTAGTAAATATGAGTGTCTGATCACACTGAAATCTATGCCTTCGTTCCTCGTCAGTGTGGTACAGAAAATAAGTCCATGACAAGGACTCTCGGCCTGGCTTGCCCTGGTAAGGGTCGTTTACTCATATAATCAACTGGTTACCCTTGTTGTTGTTTTTTTCATTGAAGACTGAGTGAGTGAGTGAGTGAGTAGGATCTAACGTCGCTTTCAACATTTTCTTGTTCAGCTATATCACGACGGAAAGGGAAGGGAAGGGACGGCGGGGTTACCTACTTGTAAAAGAGCAGATCTAATGCTGCCATTTTATAGTGCTGTCCCACTGAAATATCATACCGTAGGACTGAGAGGAACTGATTGGTACACTAACCATCCCCGGGTGTGTAAAGATATTAGACCTGTGCCATATTTTCTTCTGTAAGGTTAGCAGAGTCGTCAACTAATAAACATAGTGGTCGATTCTATCCCATTAATTTCAGTTTTATCTTCAGTGGCTCCCTGCTTACAAGAATGCCTGTTCTGCGCAGCTTTTTGCGCATAGCAATTACCTCCCTTCTAATCGCACTCTTGTGCGCGAATGGATAGAATGAGATACTGTGACATGCTGCGTTTACTAAGCATCCCTTGTGACGTCATGACGTCGAATGGCAAACTCTTTGTTGGCGTGGCATTTGTTGCGACTTCATGCAAAATGGCGGGGAAAAGTGTGGGAGTAGGTAGATTCGGAGCCCTATTCATGCCCTTTTTTGCATGGCGACCTACCTCATATCCGAGTTATTAAAAAACTACATACTTCAAGGAATATATGTTAAAAAATGAGAAAATTGACATGATTTTTTCCTACGAAGTAGGCTACAGATCGCAAATTGTCCGGTAATGAGTGAGTCAGTGCAGGCAGTCAGTCAGTCAGTCCATCCGAATCCTTTCGTCGGCAAAATAAGGAGAACCGATGACATTAGAACCTTGATTTTTGGCATGAACGTGCATTAGGGCATTGTTACCAGCAAGTTCTGATTTATAATTATTTTTTTAATTATTTATTGATGGCTCAGCGAGTGCACTCTCATGCCCATCGGGAACCCTTGGCTGTATGTTTCACTGTATATATAACACAGTACAAAATCTGGTGGGATATGCCATCCGTAATTGTTTTTATGAAATAGGAAATGCTAATTTTCCATCATTTGTTAGTGCATTTATCTACACTGCTATTACCAACTTGCCAGCCTCAATACACACAATTCAGTATATTGTTATAGATATATGTAAACTGTGGCCTTTAACGTGTATCCTATTTCACATCCAAACATTTCATCACAGTCCACATCAGGTTTCAAATTCAGGTCAGATTGCCCACTGGTGGTGAAATATCCTACATCAACCAATTAAGTCAGCCTGGTGCAATAACCCAGCAGAAGAAAGACAGATGTGGTATCATCCTTCAGATTAGTCTGTGTGAGCAACAATGATAAAAGTTTACTGAGGGTGAAACAAAGCCATGACGGCATGTTTAAAGGGTCTTAATTTATTTTCTTTGGGTAGAATTTAACTTGATAAAGTAACTTTGATCATGATGTGAAAATATGAGCACATACTTTGAGCTCCTCTTTGTATCTCTTCAGTATTGACTATATATCACACTGGGATATAATTTAAACAAAAAATTACATGTCATTCTTGTCATTTCAAATCTTGATCCATTTTGAATCCTTGATCAGGGGATACAGAATCACTGCCACGGAGTGTGTTGGTGTGTCACAGCAATGCAATTCCGATTCACACAACGAAGCTGAGGTAGTTTAATGTTTATCAATGAAGAAAATCACCGATCAACCGTCATAGAATATAATGTGAAACAAGAAAACCGGAATAGTACATTCATCAGATTGCCGATACCCAAAATGTGTTGTCTCATATATCTGGATAACAACGTGATGTAGAGACGCTATTTATTCGTCTTTGTACCGGTTATGCTCAGGAGAATGACATAGAATCATTATTATCTTGCGCAGAGAAGGTGTTGGTCTTGAGTTGAATTACCGTAAACTACATAAATGCTACCTTTCTACTATAGTAGTACATATAAAAAATTGTTGTATTGTTGGGAAAATAATGCGATTCAAAAACTTGTTTTGATCCTGGACAAGGGCACTGAAAACCATTAAAGAGATGTAAATGTATTTTCACACGTAAAGCTTGAAATCTACTGAACTTTTTATTATTCAATCTGTTTCCTTTAGTTAAAAAATTGCAAAATTAAATCGGCAATCGTTATTTATTTTTGGAATGAAGGCGCATTAGGAGACTGTTACCAACAACTTCTAAGCTGACCTACTTTTGATGGAAATTTCTGGTGATTTTTGATGAAAATCACTGGCGATTCTGACTTGGGCGGTGCCCATCTTAATATAGGCAGGATTTCAACTGGGGGTGGGGATTTCCAAGAGTTCAAATCGCGTTCGAGTCATAATGCCTACTCTACTTCGTAGGTCCTGTGACGTTAGTCACACTGCTCATGTGAATATTCTGAAAACAATTATGTCTCAAACATTGAGTGTTTTACATAGTATTCACATTGTACCAATTTGCCATAAGTTACGTTATATAAGCTGAAAATTAGAAAAAAGTAATACGCTATGCCTCAATTTTTATATCATTTTCTGATATAGGATGAACTTCCTGAGCTATACAAACAAGCAGCCAGAGGATGCTAGGTCCCCCGCCGAAATGGCAGCAATATTTTTTAGCATTGTTGGTCTCAGGGGATATACATGAGGGAGGCAACTGCTGCTTCATAGGCGTTGGATGTGGAAGGGTCTTTCTGCTTTCCCAAGTTTTAAGATCAACTCAGAACGATTGACTGAAAGTTGATTGCTTCTGTGATATAGTTTCCATGCAGTGAAGCACCGAGAAGCATCCCCAAGTGACATCTCAAGGCATTATCTGCAAAACAAATTTGACGAGAAGCTGAAGGCATCAACCTGTTGCCCGGAAACCAAATTTTAAATTTGCCACCAGTTGTCGCCACCTGTAGGTGCAAGTGAGCGAAATGCAATCCCAAGCATCATCTCATGGCATGGTAGCCTACTATGTATTAGCCTATAGTATCTTCTACAGGGGGCCAATGATCGGCTGATGCAGCAACAACAGCATTTTCCCAGTTAGACGGCAGATTTTGAAATCAAAAATGAGGCCGCGCTATGTCATCAGTCAACTGAGACAGTCGCGTGGTTGTGTATGAAGATTGGGGTGGGTCTTATCTAATAGTGATCCAATGAAAATGCTCGTATTAGTTTAAAATGGCGGGGTCGAATGACCAATCACTGAACAGGAGACAGCTGGAACAGTACGTTGACACTGTCTGTTAATACAGGGGCGTCGGAAGCAAATTCAAAGTGGTACGGCCACTATCATTGCACTTTAGGTGAGGATCCAGGGGCCGCCCAGGCCCCAGATGCTCCTGGGGTCTAGATCGCCGAAGAAGCGTTCTGAGCGATTTCTGGCATCAATCAAAATCACTCTGCATTGAAGTGTATTTTTAGTTCTTTCCTAACCCTTTTACCATGAAAACGCAATCGATGGTTTTCTGCGATGCTGAATTACAAAAAATTGTGTATAGTATAGTACTTTATCCTAGGCACATCGTGTAGAAGTAACCGAGATGATGCATCGATAATGTATACCAAATTTTACATTGAACATTTGAACAGTGTCAGAGATAGAGATCATTAATGATTTTACATAAATTAAAGATGGTTGCCCATCCTTCCTGTCACTCAGAGGAACTAATGTGGTTATTCATTAATGCAAGTCTCTTCATACATCGATGCTGTAAATCAAGTTTCGTATAGAACATTTGAATGGTATCAGAGATAAACATCATTAAAGATTTTGAATAAATTAAAGATGGCCGCCAAGATTTCCGCCCAATACAATCAGAGAAACCAGATCTGTCATTCATCGTAAGTCTCTTGATGCATCAATGATGTATACCAAATTTTACACTGAGCACTCCAACGGAATCAGATATAGAGATCATTAATGATTTTGCCTAAATTAAAGATGGCCACCAAGGTTTTCAGTCAATCAGGTCCCGATTCAAAGTATCCGGATGTATCGATGATATATACCAACCTTCATATAAAACAATTGAATGGTAACCGAGATATGTAGGCTATCATTATCGATTTCGCATGAATTAAAGATGGCCTCCAGGGTTCCCAGCTAATCAGAAAAGCCTGTTTGGTAATTCGTTGAAAGTTGCTTGATGTATTGATGATGTATATCAAATTTCATACTGAACAGTTGAATGGTTTCCGAGATATGGATCATTATCCATTTTGCATGAAATTAAAGATGGCTGCTAAGGTTCCCACCCAATCAGGTCCCAATTCTATAGGCTTCTGGTCCTTGACTAGGTAAATAAGCATACCAAATTTGGAATTCATCAGCGGAACAGTTTTCCGGCTATCTCGCTCATGAACGGACGTACGGACAGACGGACGTACAAGATGATGACAATACCCCATGGCCAAAAATGGCCGAGGGGTAAAAACATGGGTCTGTGCCTGATAAATTTTAAGCCTTTTGGGGTTGCAACTCATTCATAGAAAGCTCCCTGTACATGAACAACTGCACTGACAACTGCATGCCATCATCTGTCAGTCTGAAGACCGGCAAGGTTGAATTCAGTTCAATTCAGGAAATTTATCATATGCACAGTGTGCACCCAAACATTAGGAACACAGTTGTAATTAATATAGTAATATACATGTGTGGACACAAATGATTCGTGCAGAAGCTTCAGGGTAAATCATATGATGTGCAATACAATTATTTGTTAGCAAAATTGAAGGAAATGTTGTCCTTCGTTTAAGATGACACGAAATTCAAAAATCAGGGATTCAGTACTGCGGGGATTTCCCCGCCAGTTATTTCACATTATACTTCTGAAATAAAATATGGTTCATGCAAAAGCTTTAGGGTAAATCATATTGATGTGGAATAGAATGATTTCATATAGCAAAATTGAAGGCCCATTTTGACTGGAACGGACAAGAAGAAGAGAAACTCAGTGGTGCCACCTTCAGGCAGATGTTGCTGAAATGCAATACGGACTGGCGTCCTGTTGCAAGGAATGCGTATTCCGAATTTCGGAATAATCCAACACAGCATTAGGAAGTTATCGCTTCGAACAGATGTACACGGGAAAAAAATCTATTTTGACCCAGTGGCGCCACCTTCAGGCCGATGTTGCTGAAATGCAATATGGACTGGCCTCTTGTCGCAAGGAATGCGAATGCTGAATTTCGGAAGAATCCAACAAAGCGTTAGAAAGTTAT
>JAVTVY010005380.1:0-37119 GCA_036873755.1 Hanleya hanleyi
AGTGCAATTGTCCACCATTTTGAAACACACCACCCCTAACATACAAAAACAAGCCGCCATTTTGAAAATATGCAAATGAGGGGTGAAACAAGTGCAATTGGCCACCATTTTGAAACCGACCACCCCTAACACACAACTACAAGCCGCCATTTTGAAAATATGCAAATGAGGAGGTGAGACAAGTGCAATTGTCCACCATTTTGAAACCGACCACCCCTAACATACAACTACAAGCTGCCATTTTGAAAATATGCAAATGAGGAGGTGAGACAAGTGCAATTGTCCACCATTTTGAAACCGACCACCCCTAACATACAAAAACAAGCCGCCATTTTGAAAATATGCAAATGATATGCACTCATTGACACCGGTGTCAATGAGTGCACATGACCTCATTTGCATATTTTCAAAATGGCGGTCACAAACAAGCCGCCATTTTGAAAATATGCAAATGAGGTGAATTTTGGAAAAAAAAAGTGCAAGTGCACTCATAGGCCACGCCCCATTCACCTGCGCACAACGCCCCAATACCCCTCAAAACCGCCCCAATTTTAGGTTCTGCGCATGCGCAGTTGAGGGGTATTAACTCCAAAGACTCTATATATACTACTCATGCACATGTAATATTTGCCTGTACATGTAATCTGTTCATGTACATGTACTCTGTCAATATACATGTTCCTTGACCATGTAAATGTACTCTGTGCATGTCATTCTACATGTACTCTGTTCACGTCCATGTATACATACTCTGTTCAAATCCATGTACATCTCTGTCTCTCTGTCTCTCTGTCCATGTCGCTATATAGCTGAAATATTGCGGAATGTGACGCTAAACCTTAATTCTCTCTCTCTCTCTCTTTTGTCCAATCAGAGGCCGTCATTTGGCGCTGCATCTGTCATATTCGTTCTTGCCCGTTATTTATATTCTCGGCTGCTTTTGCCCAATCAGAAGTCGCCAATTCAGAAAGTTCCATCTTCGGCCATGTTCGCTCTAAACCGTTTGTTCTAATCGTCATCTCGCATGCCAGGATACCGTTGAGGCAACATATCCTCAGATAGTTGTTTGCGCATTCTGAGTATCAATGCATGGGTGAATACATTCATCCGATGGGAAGATTTAGTAATTTGGTCACGAAAACGTGACATTGGTGACCCCGTCCACTATCCACTTGGTGTTGGGGCGCTGTTGATAGGCCCATCCTAAGACATCCAATTGGTCCACTTGATCCATCACGGGCTGTAGCGATGTCCGGTTAATGATGGTAAACGGTTGGTCAAATACCCGGATGTTACTGCTCGGGTAAAAGTATCGGACTTGGTCTGTCTCTGGATGCTGCAGCATATAACCAAACGCCAGATTTAATTTGAAGGACGTAGCTTGGTCATTGAAGATGGCTTCCACGTAGCTGCATAGACGGGTGAGGTCGGTCAGTCGGAAATTGTACACATGTTATACTTAATAGGGTATATGCACATATACCCGATGTATACTACATAACGGTAGTTACTGTCTTTTTCTATATGTGATCAACACCCCACCGGCAGTTTACGAGAGCCTTAGGACCTAACGTTTCAATATATCAGCCCCTATAGCTTGCGTTAAAACGTGTTTTATTATGCCTGCATTTCTGGTATTCCGATTATTGACCTGAAAATCATTGAATGTCACATCTGAAGATTGTTCGTGGATTAAGCACGTTTCAGTAAATTCGTAAAGCATAATATCATTTTTTAAATTATATTTCAACACAAGTTATAGCCTAGACCCTCAAAGGGGATCCCAAATGATCTGGGATCACTTTTAGGAGAAAAAAAGTGCTCATGATTCTGAGTAAGATGCCGTTTATCCCAAGTAGATATTCCAAACAGCCGCTGAGACATCGTAGCTTGAACTATAAATCTGATATTCAGGGATTTTGTGCGAATGAGATTGTGTGATGTCAACAGGTGAACTCAAGATAATGAGCGAACTTTATGATAGAAAATTCATATAAGTAGTATATAAAACACGGATAGACTCGCATTTTGCCGGGGGAGGTAACTCTTGTATACGCCAGGTGGCGTGGAGATCACGCAAAATACCTGAAACCATGAGAAGGAAGACTTATAGTAATGAACATAATCTATAGGTGTTGTACCATGTTGTTAGGATCAGTCTAGCATCCGTGCGACCCCAGGGTCGAGCGTTTATTGTCCAGCGTTTATTGCACAATGAAACAAAAATGGCGGCTCCGCTTGCTGTGGGAACGCCCTTTCGACATCACGGCATCGATAGTGCTGCCCTCTAGAGGCAGGGTGGAATAATGGGTGCACGTGAAATTTCTCCAGATATATAAAGCGGAATACGGACTTTTCCTCTACAATAGGGGCCTGTATTATACAATATACGGGAAAATGGCTGTATGGGGTACGGGAGGTGGTCATTTTTTCTATGTTACTATGGGTTGTTTGGTCTTGTTTTCACGTCTCGCCACGAAAAACACGATGGAAGGGGTCTCGAAGTTAAGCGGTGAAATTTTTCGAAAAGTACAGGATAGGCCTGTTTTTTGGCCCATACAGGCCCATACTGGCTTAGTGGATAGGTCAATAATGGGTGGACGTTTTGGGGTCTAGGTGGGCCCCTAGTGGCCCTATTGTGTCGTATGAGGTCTTATTTTGAAGCTCTCGTGGAGGAGCATCCGACTGGATTAACGTATCGTCCGTTTTCAATATTCTGCGCATGCGGAGTCTGGCCGTAATATAGAAAGCAGCCATTTTGGGGGTGGATGGGGGTGTGATTGGGGTAAAGATGGACCGCTATGGGTCGTGGAAGCTTTTGTGGGGAAGAGTCAGAATGGCGTGTTTTTTATTGCAATCGCGTCAATCTGCGCATGCGCAGTTGGGTGTAGTAAGTAAATTGGTCGTTTTGGGGGTGCATGGTGGAGTGTTTAGGGTAGAGATGGACCAGTATTGGTCCGAATGTGTCATGGGAGGTGTCATTTTGTAACTTTCGTGATGTAGACCCCGGCTTGAGGGATGTCCAAAGCATCTGTGATGTCATCGATGACGTCATCAGTAGGAGTACTAGCGAAAGCGGGCATTTTGGGGCAGTGAAGCAAGGTATTTGGGGTAGAAATGGACCGCTATTGGTCCGAATGTGTCGTGTGGGTGTCATCTTGTAGCTCTCGGGTGTAGACCCCGATTTGAGGGGTGTTCACTTCATCTGTGACGTCATCGGTGACGTCATCAGTACGAGTAGTAGGGAAAGTGGGCATTTTTGGGCAGTGAATGAAGGTATTTGCGGTAGAGATGGACCATCCTTGGTCCGAATGCGTCGTGTGGGGTTTCATTTTGTAGCTCTCGCCGTGCAGATCTTCACTTCATCTGTGACGTCATCGGTGACGTCATCATTACGAGTAGTAGCGAAAGTGGGCATTTTGGGGCAGTGAATGAAGGTATTTGCGGTAGAGATGGACCATCCTTGGTCCGAATGCGTCGTGTTGGGTGTCATTTTGTAGATCGTGCGGTGCAGACCCCGATTTGAGGGATGTTCACATCATCTGTGACGTCATTGGTGACGTCATTTGTAGTAGAAGCAGTCAAAGTGGGCATTTTGGGGCAGTGAAGGAAGGAAGGTATTTGGGGTAGAGATGGACCATCCTTGGTCCGAATGCGTCGTGTGGGGTGTCATTTTATAGCTCTCGGAATGCAGACCCCGATTTGAGGGAAGTTCAAGTCATCTGTGACACCATTGGTGACGTCATCAGTAGGAGTAGTAGCCAAAGTAGGCATTTTGGGGCAGTGAAGGAAGGATCAGTAGTATAAAAGCCCATTTCGAGCCCTATTGACCTTGCGGCCCAATACGAGTGAGCGAGTGAATGAGCGAGTGAATGAGTGAGTGAGTGAGTAAGAAGGAGGCGACGGTGAGTGAGTGAGTGAGTGAGTGAGTGAGTGAGTGAGTGAGTGGGATCCGACTGGACTAATGTATTGTCCGTTTTCATCATTTTGCGCATGCGCAGTCTGGTCGTATTATAGAAAGCAGGCATTTCGGGGATTCGTGGAGGTTTGTTGAGTGATTGAGGGATCATCCCTGGTCAAATGGGCCGTGTGGGGTATCAGTGTGAAGCTCTCGTGGGTCAGACTCACTTGTTTTCATTGGAATTACAAGCGTCTGGTCCGTCATTCATAATTCAGCCGTCGTCCATTAGAGAATATCCGCGTCCATAATTCAAAGACCTATTCCATGTTCCATATAGCAGTATTAGCACCAAATTCAAAAAGACAATCATAGTATACATAAACATAGGCTCTCAAGAGAGAAGCGGTTAACAGTTTTCAATGATGCCGGCAAGACATCATGATGTTCCAAAAATATCAATTCCGTATCGCTGATCAGTATTCTTAATCGCAGATGTCGCCCCAATCTGCGCATGCGCAGTTGGCCAGTGGGTTTTTCCCGTCGTTCCTCCGTCTTCTATCGGGACACTGTGGTTTTACACCCGGTTCCTCATCTTAGATCCGGGTTTTTCCATGTTTACTGTCACGTGACCGGAACCGGAAGTTGTCACAAGGCGACCATATCTGTGCTGTATTATACAATATCTGTCCTGCATTATACCAAAATCTGTGCTGTATTATGCCATATCTGTCCTGTGTTTACAATATTTGTCGTGTATTATACAATATCTGTTCTGTATTATACCATATCTGTCCTGTATTATACAATATCTGCCCTGTGTTAATCAATATCTGTCTTGTACTGTATTATATATGCCCTGTATTATTCAATATATGTTCTGTTTTACGCCAAATCTGTGCTGTATTATACAGTATCTGTCCTGTATTATACCAAATCTGTGCTGTATTATACCATATCTGTCCTGTATTGTACCATATGTGTTCTGTATTATACAATATTTGTCCTAAATTATACCATATCCGTCCCGCATGCGGAATTATACCATATCTGACCTGTGTTTGCGATATCTGTCCTGTCTTATACCATATCTGTGCAGTATTATACAGTATCTGTCTTGTATTATACAGTATCTGTCCTGTCTTATACCATATCCGTGCTGTATTATAGAATATCCGTGCTGTATTATACAATATCTGTCCTGTATTATACCATATCTGTGCTGTATTATGCCATATCTGTCCTGTATTGTAACATATATGTCCTGTACTATACAATATATGTTCTGTACCATACAACATACGTTCTGTATTATACCATATCTGCCCTGTATTATCCCATATCTGTGTTGTATTATACCATATTTGTGCTGTATTATACCATATCTGTCCAGTATTATACCGAATCCGTGCTGTATTATAACATATCTGTCCTATATTATACCATATCTGTCATGTATTAGACAATATCTTTCCTGTATTTATTGTGCATGTGCTCTGCGCATGTCCATGTATTCTGTGCATATCCATGCACATGTAATATTTGCCTGTACATGTAATCTGTTCATGTACATGTACTCTGTCAATATACATGTTCCTTGACCATGTAAATGTACTCTGTGCATGTCATTCTACATGTACTCTGTTCACGTCCATGTATACATACTCTGTTCAAATCCATGTACATCTCTGTCTCTCTGTCTCTCTGTCCATGTCGCTATATAGCTGAAATATTGCGGAATGTGACGTTAAACCTTAATTCTCTCTCTCTCTCTCTTTTGTCCAATCAGAGGCCGTCATTTGGCGCTGCATCTGTCATATTCGTTCTTGCCCGTTATTTATATTCTCGGCTGCTTTTGCCCAACCAGAAGTCGCCAATTCAGAAAGTTCCATCTTCGGCCATGTTCGCTCTAAACCGTTTGTTCTAATCGTCATCTTGCATGCCAGGATACCGTTGAGGCAACATATCCTCAGATAGTTGTTTGCGCATTCTGAGTATCAATGCATGGGTGAATACATTCATCCGATGGGAAGATTTAGTAATTTGGTCACGAAAACGTGACATTGGTGACCCTGTCCACTATCCACTTGGTGTTGGGGCGCTGTTGATAGGCCCATCCTAAGACATCCAATTGGTCCACTTGGTCCATCACGGGCTGTAGCGATGTCCGGTTAATGATGGTAAACGGTTGGTCAAATACCCGGATGTTACTGCTCGGGTAAAAGTATCGGACTTGGTCTGTCTCTGGATGCTGCAGCATATAACCAAACGCCAGATTTAATTTGAAGGACGTAGCTTGGTCATTGAAGATGGCTTCCACGTAGCTGCGTAGACGGGTGAGGTCGGTCAGTCGGAAATTGTAGATATCTTGTGCGTATCATGGGCCAATGGCGCTGATAGATGTCACTCACTGGATGGGCGTCCTGAAGCAGATCGCTAGGAACATCCACTGCATCTTCCAGAAAATGTTCGTTGTTGTCAGGCGTATGACTGGGAACAGTAATGCTAAGGACCGGCTGGATATCTAGGGCCTTCTGAACTGTGGGTATAGGGCTCTCCGTGATCGCATCACCAGTGGCATTCGTCTCCACGGGTTCATCTTCTCTGGGTCTGACCCTCCTGGGTGCCTCTTTTGTGGGAAGTTGACGCTCATGCCGTGGGGACGGACCATGAATCAAACGCTCATGCTGTCTTAACTGACTGGGTCGTTTGAAGAGTTCTTCGCATGGCCGCTTGGGTTGCCTATGCATTGAACGTTCATGGCGCTGTAAATGATCCGGGCGCTGAAACGACAGTGCACATATCGTACAGATATATCGGGCCGTTTCGTCGTGCTTGGTAGCCTCTTGGCGGTTTCAAGTCCTGCAGACGAGTAAATGATTTCAAGCACGTAGTACAAGTTAACATCTTGGTGGTTGACAGAGTGTCGGATGAAACGGCCGGGCCGCTTCGCTTTTATAGCAAGCTAGCTGTTGATCTATTTTTAACATACTCAGTTCAAAGTTCAACTATTCCCAAGTCGAGGACCGAGATGTACTGGTGTACGACTGAACCGCATTGCGCGCGCTTGCGTGTGTGTGTGTATGTGTGGGCAGCGGATTTTACATCCGGGACCTTGTCAACATTCAGATTTCCCAGTGAGTTTTCCCGTCGTTCCTCTGTCTCCCATCCGGTTACTGCGGTTTTACATCGGGTCCTCATCTTACATCCGTGTTTTTCCATGTTTACTGTCACGTGACCGGAACCGGAAGTTGTCACAAGACATGTGGTACCCCGTGCATGTGCATGTGCGTGTGCGTGTTTATGCGCTTATGTGTGTTTATGCGTGTGCGTGTGTGTGTGCTTGCGTGTACGTGTGTGTGCGTGTATGTGTGTGTACATGTGTGTTTGTGTGAGCGAGGGTGACAACATTGTGCTTAATCAGCCGCTTCTCTCTTTCGGAAGAGATGGAGGCGTGACCGGAAGTGATCTCTGACCCCTACGCTGCTCGGAAGCGACGTCATCGTACGCAGGCGCACACACACCCACTCCGTCTTCCATCCGGGTACTGTCGTTTTACATCCGGGCCCTCATCTTACATCCTGGTTTCTCCAGGTTTACTGTCACGTGACCAGAACCGGAAGTTGTCACAACATATATATGTAGGCGCCCTACATATGGACTGATGAGGGACACATGTTCATTCCTTTATTTACAGACAGCACCACCAACACCAGTTCTACCACCACAACCACCACCACACACCACCACACATCACCACCACCACACACCACCACACCACACACACCACCACCACCGGGCGTTGACGATGGGCGTCAACGCCCGGTGCTGATGGTAGCTCCCGTGTGGCAGAACTCTTGGATCGGAGCTCTTGGAGCTCAAAGCTTGTGGAGCTCAGAGCTCGGAAGTGACGTCATCGCATGCATGCGCGCGTACCTGTGTATCCCAGGGTACAGGGTGCACAACAGGTACGCGCGCATGTATGCGATGACGTCACGAGTGTCTGATATGTAAACATAAACATAAAAGATTTTAGCCAAAATAACCGTCACTTGATACAGTTTCAGTCTGAGATCTGCTTGAAATAAACTACATCCCGCCGAAAGAAGAAAGTCTAAATTCAATTAGGGAAATAGCCAGGTAGGGTTCATTAACATTGTCCTGTCAGTGTAAATTATTTAGAGGTCTGGTGCCAATACGTGTGTACCGAAACGTGTTTTATCCTGTAGATAGTGCGATTGTAGAATAACTGACAGAATGATGTAAAGTAGCACACGACAAGTGTGAAGGGGAAGAATATCACAAGAATGAATGTCCCTTTCCAAATGTTTGTCTTTAGGAATATGTCTTCCTGCGTTGCAAATCAGATATTTGTTCCTTTTATCCCGGGTCGCGAAATGGAAATTAATATATTTCGTCGTCGAAGAAAGCTCAAGTTTTACTGAGTTTGATCTACATAATTTGCTCAAATAATCGTTATGCAACAAATGATATGTTTCCTTGTTAGGCCTGGTACACACAACCCAGTTTTCCTTGACCAGTGTAGCCAAATTTGTGAAAGGCTGTTACGGCCATTCGCTATATCCTATTCTGGTGCGGTCATCGTCTATAATACAAGCGTGTAAGAAAGTTAATGGCCACTACAGACTTCCATAACTTTAGTCTCACTTGTCAAGAACAAGTTGGTCATATGTGCAAGGCCTTACCTTATTGTATGCATTTATGGACGATATGTTTGTTTCTTTTACAGTCTTATTTTGCATGGCTGTGTTCGTATTGTAAAGTAACACTTCAAGTTTTCCTGTCAGTCAAATCCTCGCCGATAGACACCCGAGTTATATATTCATAAATATAAATATACGAAACCGGAAACAAATGCGTGCATCAGTGTTATTTGCGGAACACGATGTAAGATGCATGTGAAAAATAATATGTGTACGAGAAATTAATTATATAATACGACCCTGATGATAGTAGTTTAGTTTCACCATTGAAATCACTTTAAAAAGTTTCGGTATCGATATTGATAGAATTTAGCTCATTTCATGATTCATATCTATGCTCTCCCAGACCAACTGTATGGTAGTGTGTGTGCATTCAACATTCTATGCGTGTTGCATCATTCAAAGTTACAAACTAAGTATTCATTCAAACAATTTACTGTTTTGTCGAGCTCACAGCTCATCTCTAATATGTATCTGCGCGAAATGAATTTTGGTAAAAATATTGTCAATCGCAAACGCTTTTCCGATTATTTCGTAAAAATAATTTAATTATCCAGTATAGGCACTATTCCTTATATTCAATATCAAGACATCGTTCACAAAAGAATTTCCGGATCTGACAAGAGAATTCAGCAGAACAGGAAATTCTCTCGATCCAGTAAATATATGTTTTATTTCTCAATTTGTTTCACTCTAATGTAACACAATTAACTTCACCCACAGATACTAGCATGATAAATTTCCTGGATACAACATCCTGTTTCTAAAGCTCTCACAATTATGAGCTGCCGTTTATGACAATATTATACACGGTGTATATATATAATGGAGCATGGAAATATGGTGATAATGAATGAATATGGTGTGAATTGGGTCGTTATAGTGGAAATGTTGTTATATTGAAAGTTACAAATTATGGGATGGTTTTTATCATATATTGTAACAATTGTGGCAATGTATATGAAATGTTATTTATATACGAGTAAAATGCAAATTAAAGTAGTTTTATATATATATGAAGAGTGGTGTAATTATATACACTCTACATTTGCTAAACATATAAACCGATTGAACGTATATAGTGTAAGCTGATATATATATAGAACGACTGAATACGGCGTATTTGACAAAGACGCTTACCGGATATGGCAGCCGGATATGGCAGGCGGAAGTATGCTGTGAGCATGCACGTTGTGCTCGCGCAAAGCACTGCGGTTCCAGTTTCACGATAACAGTGAATGCACTGACTGATTCCCGCTCTCAAACTAGGGTGTGTGACACAATCCAACGACTCGACTTGGTTGCAGGTCAACAGTCGCCAGTGTCATATTAAACTTGCGAATAGAGAGAGGTCAGCCCGTCGCCGCTTTATGGTGGTCCATATATAGACGACATGCTATATTTTGTTTAGTTTTAAGTATTTTTTTTTTTGCTTCTTGGTTTCATTTTTTTTTTGTGTGTTAGGTTTGATTTTTTTTGTTTTAGGTTGATTCCTTCAGTTTTCACCCGGGTGGAAACGTGTTTACACCTGGGTGAGAAGGTTTTCACCTGTGTGAGAAGGTTTCCACCCAGGTGAAATTTCACGTGATTGTGCCCTCGTTTTCGTTCCTTTGCACTGACATTTCGGCAAAATGGACGATGGTTCGTTCAAAAAAGTATAGATGATCTCAAACTGTCAAACTGAACTTTTATGTTTGCTGATGCGGCCGATAAATGATATTTCACGTCTGACATGTTTTATATAAGTTGTATTTTCAAACTCGAGCTCTCTGCGAGCACACGAGATTAACTATGTCCCCTCCACGGCTCCGTACACCGTCGTTCTATATCAGTAAGTTTTTTGTGTATCGGCACTGCAGAATTGTATTGCCCCGCATCATTCAGTGATTCACAGAGTTCGGTAGCTAAAATCGAATAGTCAGATCGCGCAAGTCAAACCGCCTAAGACGAATCGTCCAACGTCCTGTGTCAGGTCGTCCAATGTAGATTTTGGTGCTTAATGAGGCTGGTTTTCTTTCATTCGTAGTAGGGTGACTTTTAGATTCAGCGATACACTGCTGGAGATCCGTTCCTGGGGGGGGATATACCCCATGGTGAAGTGGATGGGTGCAGTCAATGCAGCATCAGGTATATGCTATCTGAATATATCAGCATATGGGATTAGGCGAGGCTTAGTTTGTGACAGGGTAGAGCTCAAGCTTTAACAAAACATGAAATAGTATCCTGAAATGTTGAAAACGGACAACCAGCCAAGCAACCAAGCAGCCAGCCCGCAAACCAGTCAGATTTCACCAATCCATAGTACGGATATTGCTTCGCAATCCGTCTAACAATTGGTTAAAATAATCACCGAGTCCAATGGATGCACATGAAACTCACTGAATATTATTTATGTTTCAGGCTTGATAGACATATTAACATCAAATATTCTTGCATTTGACACTGACCGGCCCAGCTGCCAAATGTGGAGTCACTTCTAAAGCTTACTTTAGAAAGCAGAAAACTCAAAATCAGTTTAACATGGGCCGTAATGGCTGGCGTAGAGGATTCTGAGCCATACAGCAGAATGGATTCAGGAGAAAGAAATGGAGATCCTGTGAATACTATCGTATAACAGGTCTACCGTGAACACCGGCTAATGGATCTAATTACATTTAGTTAATTTGATAAGGTTCATACATCTTATCCCGGATCGTACCAACGAGCCGAAACAGTAACTCGTATCAACGAACCGAAACAGAAACACAAATTGCTTCTATACTATTTCTTCTTTTCTTCGCTGGGTTTGAGATCAAAATTAGGTTCAAGCTAATACGAAAGCAATAATTTTACTTTGAGAATCAGTCCGAAGTATTTGTCTAGGATGATCTAAACTCTATCCTATCTCACTAATATTATGCTAAGATGAGGATGACTTGGGGAAAAGCGCGAGTCAAGGGAGGGTAAGCGTCTAGTCCGACCTCGTTTAGAAAAGGAGGCTAACAGTTGAAGCAGGTCTTTTGCATGTGTTATGTTTCTCGAATCTCCACATAATTAGTGTGGTATACTCAAAACAGTCACGAGCGACAACACAGAAGGTCAGAATTTATCAACTTATCGTTTATTCTCTCGTTCGTCATTTCTCACTATTAGTCCCACTGATGATTTTTAACCTAGCTTCATCCTGAGCTGTGATAGGCGCGACTCTATCTCCATCGTATGTGTTTAGCCTAATGAGATTTAAATGTACAATGGTCGTATTTGGTTACCCTATCAGGCATCAATTAGAGGTGTCAGGACAAATCTAAACCTCATCCTTCTAAATAAAAAAAAACTCGATAAGCTCCAAAAACTACATCGGCCGATCCGACACCGGGCGTTGGACGATTCGTCTTAGGCGGTTTAACTTGCGCGATCTGACTATTCGATTTTAGCTACCGAACACTTTGAATCACTGAATGATGTGGGGCAATACAATTTATGCAGATTATACGGGTTCGATTATACGGGGCCTAATTTTCTCTTTTCAGACATGACAAGCAACTTACCGGTATATAAAACACTCAAGACGTGAAATATCATTTATCGACTGCATGAGCAACCATAAATGTTCAGTTTGAGGTCATCTATACTTTTGAACGAACCATCCTCCATTTTTCCGGAATGTCAGTGCTAGGGAACGCAAACGTTCTCACCATTCTCACCCAGGTGAAAACGTTTTCACCCAGGTGAGAAGGTTTTAACCAGATGGACAATTTTCCACCCGGGTGAGAAGGTTTTCACCCGGGTGAAAACTAAAGAAATAAACCTAAAACAAAAAAATGAAACTCAACACAAAAATGAAACCTAGAAGTAAAAAAAATAAACTCAAAACTAAAAAATATAGCATGTCGTCTATGGGCCACCGTAAAGCGGCGACAGGCTGACCTCTCTCTATTCGCAAATTTTATTATGGCACTGGCCACTGTTGACCGGCAACCAAGTCGAGTTGTTGGATTGTGTCGAAGACCCTAGTTTGAGAGCGGGAATCAGTCAATGGCCACTGTTATCGTGAAGCTGGAACCGCAATGCTTTGCGCAAGCACAACGTTCATGCTCACAGCATACTTCCGCCTGCCATATCCGGCTGCCATATCCGGTAAGCGTCCTTGTCAAATACGCCGTATCAAATACGCCGTATTCAGTCGTTCTATATATATATCAGCTTACACTATATACGTTCAATCGGTTTATATGTTTAGCAAATGTAGAGTGTATATAATTACACCACTCTTCATATATATATAAAACTACGTTAATTTGCATTTTACTCGTATATAAATAACATTTCATATGCATTGCCACAAATGTTACAATATATGATAAAAACCATCCCATATTTTGTAACTTTCAATATAACAACATTTCCAATATAACGACCCAATTCACACCATATTCATTCATTATCACCATATTTCCATGCTCCATTATATATATACACCGTGTATAATATTGTCATAAACGGCAGCTCATATAACATTGTCATAAACGGCAGCTCATACACAATGACTCTCTCTCTGCCGTATGTGCGCCCATACAGTGCAGTAAGAGGTGTACTAGATAGACGCCTTCGAGATTTGTTCCTGAACGTCCATAAAATCAGATATTCTCTATTTGTTTTTAAACGGCTCTGCCATATAATTGAAGGGCAGCGGTGTAAGAATTTTCAACTTGCTTGAAAGTTTATTCATTGATAATATTCTCCGAATAGCTGGCATGGATATCATCTTGAGCTATACATATTGTACTGGGACTGATATGTAAAGAGGCCTTAAATTACGATTTCGCTGTACAACATAGGGTTCTTGCTATTATTTTTTTTATTAAACCCTGAAGCTAGGATTTAAAAACATTATCCAAACTTTGGAGTGTCCGTTCTACCAGAAGAGGAAAATACAAAATATATTTTGAAAAAGTCAAACTTGCTGTAAATTGGCACAAATGTGCGTACTATGATGACCAATAGTATGGTAGGACTGAATACGTTATACCCATGTTCAAATTTAATGATGTCCAGATTTTCTTGAGAATTATGCTTTTTGTACATTATGTTAGACACGCGGTTTCAGGTACGTCAGTAGTAAAGGGGCCATTGTGTCGGTTGACCAATCAGAATTGAGAACGAAAGTAGGTCAAGTATGACGCGTTTGACGTCATCCTGTGACGTAATTAGGGCGTGGTTGTAAGAAACCGGTTTAACCGGTCGTAAGAAACCGGTTAAACCGGTTTAACCGGTCGTAAGAAACCGGTTTAAATAGGGCGGTATGGTGTCAGCCCCTTTGTTAGCAGCCCCTTTGTTAGCTACCAATAAAAAAATCACGTGACCCTTTGACGGCTATTAGGATAAAAGGAGAGAGTTTTCGAGTTCAGTGGTCACATGCCTCTGGCGCACGAAGGTGCGTTTTTGCGTAGTTGGTCGATCTCCTGTCTCTGTATACAATGGATGACGAGAAAACATTTGATGAAGGTAAGTTCGCATTATCAGTCATTCCTTTGAGAACAAGCGGTTCGTTTCTTAAAAGATCTATTGGTCGAATCATAGCGTACTTTGAGAGAAGGTCTTTCATATATTATAGACGTTTTTAACCTTTTAACTAAGTTACGAACTTTATTTTTTGTAAATTTGTTCTGTAAATTTGTTTTGAAATTGATTGTATTTATTTTGTATCATACTAGTTTTTATAGTATTCCACATTGTATAAAACGATAACATGTCATAACCTCGGACCACTTTCGTTTGACGTGGTTTGTCTCTTATATTTATATCAGTTTGTCTGATGTCATTCAGTCTTATTGGTTTGGATAAAGTAGAAAAGTCATAACTTTCGTGTTTATATCTTATATTAATTCATAATTAATTATTAATTCATAATTAATAAAATAAAATCATCAATCCAATTAAAAAATGCTTGTCTTCCTCTTGGCGAAATCGTCTTCTGATGTGGCTCAGCTTTGTCAGACGAACCATGACTAAGGATGATGATTCCAAATACGCACAACGAAAACTAGGATACGCGTCAACAGCAACAGAGTGATCTAGCATATATTGTCCAAGTGGGCGAAAGCTTTCAATGAGGAATCCAGTATAATCCATCTAAAATATGTTTGAAAAGATCAATTCCTTCAAGTTCACCAAACTGAGTCAGTTCAAATTTTAACAGGTCGTCAAGTCTGTTTTTCAATTTATAATTCAAATGAGAAGACAACTGGTGCTCTGATAAGCCAAAGGGCAGCTCGAAACAAATAGAGTTGATTTACGAAGATGGGTCACAACGTGACAGTTGAAATCCCACATTAAGATTTGTGTAATATACATGAAAAACGATTGACAACATGTTCTACCTTGGTATACATGGATTTTTCAGAATATACTACAACATGTATTTATAAGAGCCAATATACTGTCTGACTTGACTGAAGCTAAAGTGGAATTATACTTCGTATGAGATCACTGGGGATTGTTGTATTAGTATACTAGTATCTAAAAATCTAATATCTAGTCTAGTAACTAATTAACTTACCTTTCGCCCTGCTCACCCCTGCGTTTTGAGTGAAGTGCCTATCACTCCCCATAATTTAATATCAAGAGGGCGAAAAAAGACTAACCTAGACAAATGAAATTTATATTAAAGTCTGCTGTGATGATTCCTCCTGTCACAGAAATCACTCCTCTGCAATTTCACCAGAGAGCTAATCACTTGCTATTTTTAAACGTCAAGGTCTTCCTATTATATAAGTGCTATTACAGTTGTTTGAAGGGTAGAATATGATACAATGATATAATACTAATATTGCAATAACAACATTCATAAGTTTACGCTTATAAAAGCCAACATGAAGAATTACTATTTAAATATTAACTAGGTTAAGTGGTCTCGCCAGTGCAGAAACAAGACGTTTCCAGAATAACTCCCGACCAAGGACACAATCTGACCAATCAATGTAAACTTTGTCTCTCATTAACAACATCAGTCGATTGGTCATATGTTCAGGTCGGATTTCATCCAGTTTAACGAGAACCAGGATATCTTTCTGCTGATCCATAAGTTTATTTTGAGCCATGGTCAACTCCCATTTACACCAATGGCTCTCGGCGAAATTGTCCGACAGTACCACAATCACCATTCTGCTGGATTCCATATGCTCTATCACATTGTCCACGATATCACGACCGGGGATGAAATCTCTGTCATAGAGGCTAAGTTTGTATCCCTCCTGATATTCTACCCGGGGTAAAAGTTCGCGTAATACCCATTCCCTGTCCTGGGAACTATACACCACGAATGCATCAAACTCGTTATTGTTGACCTCATCGAGTTGTGTATATCGCTTCATTCTAGACCGAATGAGGAAGACAAAATATCGGATATGCATTTTATACTTGATAATCATGACTGTAATGACAACGATAACGACAGCTAATGTTCCGAGAGACGCACCTAGTATCAGATACAAGTTTATTGGTGTGCATCCGGCAATTGTGGGTCTAAATTCCAACAACGGTTTACCTCTCCAATTGCGCGGCGAGTTGCATTTATAGTCTAAACGGTTTTGAAGACCGACAATGGTGATGTTTGTTTGATTCAACCAGTTTCTGAACCACAGAAGATGGCATGTACATATGAAAGGGTTCCGTCCTAGATTCAGAGTTTTTAGACGCTGCATATAATCTGTGGGAAATGAAGTTTCGTTAACGCCGGTTATTAAATTCGTGTCGAGATATAGTTTTTCTATGTTTCGTGCTTTGGAGAATACCGTTGAATTCCAATGTGAGATCAGATTGCCGGACAAGAATAGATTAATCAGCGATGGTAAATTCTTAAAGAGATTAACAGGAACGTTCTGAAGTCGTGTATGCTGTAAATAAAGACGTTCTAGCTTCTTGAGGGGCCTGAATAGATCGGCAAAGTGTGAATCACCAATCCAGTAAAAATCATTGTTAGATAGAATCAGTGTTCTCAAGTTTGGACAACCGGAGAATATATCCCAGCTTGGAAGCTCACCGAGGCGATTCTGAGACAAATCAATGTGACGAACAGATGTACTGTTAAAGGTATCTTTTGAAATATCTCGAATGTTACTGTGTTCCAGGTTGATTGACTTCAACATCGGCATTTCTGTCAACAAGTTGTTCGCGAGTTTCCTGGTGTTACTGAACATGAGGCGGAGTACAGCTAACGACTTCAAGCCCTTAAAATTAGAACTCCGTATGTCCATCAAGCCGGTATTGTGTTCCAAATATAATGCTGTAAGTTTTGGACAAACGCTGTTTCCATGTGTGTCTGTAAATGCGGGTATCTGTACCAACTGATTAAAGCTAAGACCCAAACGTAGAAGCGATTTAAAGTTCATCAGTTCGATAGATTTGAGAGCGTTGTAGTCCAAAAACAGAGCCACCAACTTTGAGACAATTGTAGTATTTCTTGAGATACTGCTTATTCCGTTATGTTTTAGGCTCAACTCTGTTATAGATGTCTTGGAAAGGCATTCGAAGAAACCTGGCGGTAAAGTCGTCAGAGACATCCCATCCAATCTAAGCTTCGTAACGTTAACGATCGGCAGGTTACAAATGATTTCCCGAAGCTCTTCCGATGGAATCTGATTATAGCTGAGAGATAACGTTGCAATGTGTTTAAATAACAGCCTTTGAAAGGCATCACGGGACACATTTCTCAGGCCACAGTTAACGAGCCCCAGATATCTCAGTGTGATATTTGTCAGATTTGAAAATGTATCGATGTTGATATTGTTCAGATACGCGTGCTCCATAGAAAGATGTCTTGTATCGGGTGGCAATACGGGAATATAAGTGATATTTTTACCGCAAAACACTTTGATATTTCCTGGGTGGCCGGAACAGTGACAATAGATAGGTTCTGGGCAATGCAATTTTGCCGGGTTCTTGAAAGACGCCTTGTGCTTGTTGGCACTGGAGACTGTAAGACACACCAGCATTAGATGTACGACCACCACTAGTCGTGAACGATAATAGAGTAGCCGGGAAGACATAATCATGTTGATAACTGTACGGTTGATGGACCGAAGGCCATGGACCGAAGGCTAAGTCGGTGTGAGTTTCCTTGTCCAGCGTTGTGATTCTGTGAACTTGTCAAACCTGAAATTAATTCAATCTACTTATATTTAAACATAAGAAAAATGCAATCAAAATTTCTTTTTTTTAATATCCAAAATACTATCATTGATATAAAAAAGGTTTTCTTTGATATCAAATATAACTGAATAAATACCAAAACGGCATGCCATATTGGTGTGAGTGCTCAACAATTTTTTGATATAAAAAATTGTTATTTCGTATTGGTGTGAGTGTTCAACAATTTTTCATATCAAAAATTGTTTTTTTTTATCAAAAATATGTTTAATTTTGTATATAAAAAAAAAGAGATTATTTTTTATATCAGAAATTGAATTGTTGATATCAACATCGACGGACAGAAGAACTGTATTTCGTCATGCTTTTTATAGGCCCGACATACAATGAGGAACAGACGGACGGACAGATCGACAGAAATCGCTGTCGCATTATATACACGTGCGATAGCGATTCCTGTCCGTCTTTTCCCCCGTTTGTTTTTTGCTTGTCCCTGCCATATGTCCAGCTCTAGACAAGGAATTCGTAGCAAACTTTGGTTATATCTTACCCATGGGTCAAAGAGGAAACCCAAGGGTGGATCCAGTGAAAATTCATAGGTGGGGTCGACTATCACAGCCCAATAGGCGAAGTTCCAGGAGCCGCTCAGGCCCCTGGACCTCCGGGGTGCTAGGTCGCCGGAGATGCGTTTCAAGCGATTTTTCGGAAATAAATCTAAACACAATGTATGAAGATTTATGGTCCTATTTCCGTTTGTTTCGCATTTACATGCATGCATCGATATTGAAAAATCACACCTCGTACCTGAATCTATTCGACCTTCTGGTTATATTTAACACGTACAAAACGATGACCTTTACGTCATGGAACATTAGAAGCCAATACATTTACCGATACCATTCAGTTACACAGAGCTAAAACAAGGAAATCGTCACAGTCGAACAGGCCGCCTAGGTTCCGGAAGCTCCGAGGTTCTGGATCACCGGAGATGCGTTCTAAGCAATTCCCCGGAAATAAATCTGAACATAATGTATGCAGATTTATGGATCTGTTTTCGCATTTATAAGCAAGCATGGATTTTGAAAAAAATCACACCTCAAGCAAAGTCCTATGTAAACACCTAAAAAAAATGATCTTTCCATCATGGAACATAGAAACCAATATGATACCGATACGATTCATTTACACAAAGCTAAAATAAGCGAATCCTCACAGCCCAACAATTAAGCGAGGGTTCAGGGTCGACTCATCTTCACCACGTCAAGGTTTCTATTTGTGAGCCAAAGGCGAATCCTTGACCAACTTGCATAGCAAACCGCGTTCCGCCCACACTCCAGTTACGTGACCTAGAAAAACTGCGCTGATGGTAAAATACGTTTGGGGTTTATTTTCGCTGCTAAACTATTCGCTGATACCGAATGTAAAATATTTAATCCGAGCACGCATAACAATAAAATATTAATGGATAGACCAATGAAATTTTATAGAAATCCGTGCGTTTCAACCCAATTCAAGTCCTTCATGCAGTGGGAAGGTGAAGTCGGATACACTGACACCGCGGACCGCCTTTAAAGCTTCGGTGTTTTCTACATTTGCCTGGCTTGTTGGATGTTTGATGGTAGATGAATGGGTTTATTTTCTCTTCAGATAGATATTGTTTTAAACTATGTTTCCTTTATATTTATTAATGTTCATGGTTGTTGAAAAGGTGCATGTTCATCTGCCACTGGGTATCGCACAAGCTATGGTGTTTTCGAATCTGTTGTCACGGTCGCCATGGTCGCGGTGTTTAAGTGATCTGATTGGTCAATATGTGCAGGATGCCGCTGTGTGTCGTTGATCGCGATACAAAGGGTGCACAGATGAAGTGAGAAACTTACAACCAAAACTCATTTTATTCAATTTTCCCACTGATATATCCAGCATTAGATTTAAAGCAAATTTTCCCATTCCATACGTGCTGGATCTGCGTCAGACCGAGATGATATCTGTTTTATTTCCGCTAAACGGACTGACTCGGTTCGATTTCAGAGTTTGGATCTGTTAGGCAATTGTCCTGAAACCTAATGGCGTAGGGCCCCCTACATCCATGACAATAAAATTCGTCTTCTATCCCTTGATGCAATGCAGAGTCACAACATCCATGGCAATTGAATGGCTGGTGGGTACCTCTTTACAATTCAATTAGCCAGTCACCTCCCTTGGATAACACATCAACTTAATAGCCAGCGCAATTAATCCCTAGAATGGCACAGTCGGAAGAGCAAGCTTTAATTTGGTGTATCGGGTTACATATAGGACTTCACGCCTTGCGGCACATGTACTTTTTAAATGCCGATTTAATTGATTTCGTATTACATACGCGATGTTAGATTTCTGGATAAGTGTTCACGTGACATACAGATGAGTGAATACCCAATTCATCACGTGATTGCGAGCGATATAATGGGTTTGGGACCATTCTGAACTGTGAATGGTTCACTATCATAATTGATATCTAACTCAGTTTGCAATTCGCACCTCTTGTTCAACCGCAATCATCTCTCTGTTCCTCGCTCAGCTTTTTCACATGTGCGGCGATATTAGTCATCATGACATCCCGAATCCCACAGGAGCTCGTTACCGTTGTTGAGTGAGTGAGTGAGTGAATAGGGTTTAACGTCGCTTTCAACATTTTTTCAGCTATATCACGACGGGGAAGGGAAGGGAGGGTAGGGGGAGGGGCATGGGTACCTACTTGTAACAGAGCAGATCTAATGCTGCCATTTTATAGTTTCTGTCCCACTGAAATATCATGCCGTAGGCAGACATGACACCCCACTCAGTCACATTATACTGACATCCTCTTAATGCTGAGCGTAAGCGAGGGAGCAACAAGTTCCATTTTTCAAGTCTTAGGTATGACCCGGCCTGGGATCGAACCCAGTACCTACCGCTTACCGTTGTTGATTGGTTAATTAGGTTGATTACGGGGGTTACGAGGTTGGGAATACCTCGGAACCCCCTGTATCCAACCTAACTAACCAATTAACAACGATAACGAGCCCCTATGTCGAAACCTACTTTTATTCTGTCATACCGTGATTATTAGTGGCAATGGGATGTTAGAAAAAAACACTCCATGGAACAATACTATATACTAGTACATTCGTACTCCCAGACGGGAACAAAACAATATCAAATATAATAGGTCGATGTCACCCGATAAGGCTATTGTTACGGTTGAACCAGGAAGTGTGGAAGCTTTATCTTTATTCCCACATGTGGCAGAAATACAACCACGTGATGAGTTGGTGAACTTAGTCTTTCCGTTAAATGGATCATTGTGGGTCACAGTGCTATTTTAGACGGGAGCTATTCTGAAAACTTCCTGTCGTTAAACACGCAGCTTTCACAGAATTGGATAATTTTCGCACATACATTTTGTACAACTCATCAGTGGTCAATTTTTTAGTCATGTAGAACAATTGTTTCAATTTGAAAAAAATCCACCTGTTTTTTACCTTAAATTTCGGCGGGAATTAAATGACACACGATTGTACAAAATGTGTATAGGAAAACATTTATTGAATTCTATATTTACTCATGTTCACAGTTGACACCTCGTAAATTAAATGCATCAGAAATTTAATAACGATCATAATAAACGGGTTACTGACAGTACTTAGTTAGCCAGGGTTTCTCCGGGGCCCTCTATAGTTTGCAACAAAGATGACACCTGCCATACATTCTTTGTCAATGGCTGACCACTTCTTAGAGACAAATACCAACCTCCAAACAGTGTTATGTCCCCTTTTGCCAGTCCATCTGGCAGAAGGGGTGATAACCCTGTTTGGAGACTGTGTCAAGTACCTGACGCCAAGTCTCATCCCAAACTACCCATCATCTTGAAATAACAAAAGAATATAATCTGTACCAAATGCCCACAATACCACTGTGTCCACAATAGCACTGTGTCAACAATAGCATTGTGTCCACAATAGCACTGTGCCCACAATAGCACTGTGTCCACAATAGCATTGTGCCCACAATAGCACTGTGTCTACAATAACACTGTGCCCACAATAGTACTGCGTCTACAATAGCACTGTGTCCACAATAGCACTGCGTCCACAGTAGCACTGTGCTCACAATAGCACTGTGTCCACAATAGCACTGTGACACGTACAGAATCTCGACGATTGGCTGCGTGTTTTTTTGTTTGCTTTTTTTTCAATTTTCTGCAAAATCCAATGAAAATACCGGATTTCTTTATAAAACTTGAGTTGTCCAATGGAGATATCCCATGAAATAATGGAATTTCTCTATAATTCATTGTGGATTATATAGGCCTAAATGTCAGATCCGACATTCGACAAAATAACAAAATATTCAAGCGTAAGTTTTTTATTTTTTGCACAAAATTTTAGTTCCCTGGCGCATGACCTAGGCGGCGTCTGTCTGTGAACAGACGGTGAGATTTTCCGTTGACCAGTCTTGGTAACTATATTGAAAACTGTTATCTGGCATATCAATTTGTGGAAACACAAACACAGCAAACAAAAGATGCCCAAGTAAACCTGACTGAAATCCACAAATCAAAATCAAGCAAGTAGCAGTGCTTCGTGGAGCCCACTTAGCCTTGTCAGTAGGCTAGGTAGCCTACATGGTGCTTTGTACAGCGCGATGTGCCGATCACGATACTACTCCCCCTGCATCCAATCGAACAGTATTACGGCTTGCAGTCGTTGAAAATACTTTCTATGGAACGATAGCCATGCCCCTCTAGTTGTATCATTTCCTATCTATTGATGATGGTGTTATGTAACAATCAATTTCATTGGCTAGTAAATCCCACGTGCAGGTTGTTCTTCTTGGTACGGTACTTGTGTCATAATTTTTTTCGTGCAATAGGAATAAAAACATAAAAACAACAAATATATATGTATATATATATGGGGGAAAATACAACAAAAACTGTCATTATGGCAGTTATTAAACGCAAAGAATAAATGACGAACTCCACTGTATGATTGTAGCTAACTAGTTTATATTTACTAGCTCTATATATTTAAAAACAAATTGGAAATACACTCTAAAATGTTCCATTCCAAATTTCTCTGCTAAAACGAAGATACGCTTCCCTGTGTACGTGAGAATTAATCATTTGTAACGTGAGTGAGTGAGTGAGTGAATATAGAATTTAACGTCGCTTTCAACAATATTTCAGCTATATCGCGACGAACCAACTAAGAACCATCCAGCCAAGTTGCGTTCCTGCTACTTCGAAGAAGAAATCTTTGAAGCAGCATGGAACGAGACACTACGGAGCCGTAAAAGGGACATGGAAATTATTTTTTTCAACCCCTGAAAGTTATAACGACTTAATAAAAAAAAAATAAAAAATTGGGGCTGAAATTTTTTTTTCTTCTTATTAAGTCGTTATAACGACTTAATAAAAAAAAAAAAAAAATGAGGGCTGAAAATTTTTTTTCTTCTTCTTATTAAGTCGTTATAACGACTTAATAAAAAAAAAATAAAAACTGGGGCTATTTTTTTTATTTTTTTTTTATTACGACTTAATTGACCAATGAAATTGCAGCATTAAGTCGTTATAACGACTTAATTGACCAATGAAATTCCGTCTTACTTCTGCAGCCTTTATTTTGTTAACTGACACCTCCCCGGTGAAACAGCGTTTAGATAGGCACTATCAAGGGCAGATCTACGGGGGGTGGGGTCAGGGGTCCCCCCCCCAATTAGACCTGTAAAAAAAATGAGAGAGAGATCAGCGAACCCTGGAATTTCACGTAGAAATAATATCTTGAAATTATATCTAAAATAAACGAATGTGGATTATGTAATCAGAGTATCTATTGATATATTAAACAGACATCTATTTATGTGGTTTGTGAGCGTACTATATTTCGATGTTGAATATGAAAACATTATGGCTACGAGCGCTCCACGTGTGAAGTGTTAGTCCTGATTTGTATGTGTTTTACCAGAATGTCAAATGGGGGCATAAGGTCTGATACTTTTCAATATCGATGCGTGCTTATGCGAAACAAAAGTGAAAGTTAATCTACATACATTATGTTCGATTTATTTTGTTTTGGTGCATTTTGACGGTATATTTTCTGTTTGTTTTGAATGAACATTAAACCGTTGCTCGATCTGGAGCTCAGTTCCCACTCTCATGTTTTTGATTGCATGGGTCTCTCCATTTTTCATAACTGGATGTAAAACTCCATAAGTTCAGTCTTGTTCAATCTATGAACGGCTCTCCCAGAAAGTGTCGAATTTACGCATGCAAACGCTGTGTTGTGGTGCATTATGATAGTAGGATTACGGCATTTGTATCACATGTGTTATTCTCTGCGAAAATTATCAAAACTATAATCCAGTGTTTAGCCTCTCAACCCATCCCACCCCTCTCCCCCGGCTCCGCCGTGCCTGAATAGGTGTTAGTAAAATTCGTCTGCATTTCACATTTTTTCGCTTGGCTGTTTAGGAGTGGACTACAGCTATACCTATACAATTATCAGCATGTCTGACCCATTTTTAATTCTTGAAGTGAGCCGCCATACCGCTCGAGCCAACGCTACAAGCTCCTCAATTATCTGTAATGGTTGGTGGCGAGCAAAACAATTTTGGCGATATTATCGGACCAACACAGAGAATCCATGTGAATTGGCAGGTTTGGGCATAGAGTCATAGGGTTGCCTTTTAGTCGGCAGACGCCGTCAACTTTTCCCACCTCTATAGCCTACATATCTCTCCAATTTATCCAAAGTTTATTACTTCAATGGCATTATCAGACTTCATACTGCATATCTAAACGCTGTTTCACCGGGGAGTTGTCAGTTAACAAAATAAAAGCTGCAGAAGTAAGACGGAATTTCATTGGTCAATTAAGTCGTTATAACGACTTAATAAGTCGTTATAAAGACTTAATGCTGCAATTTCATTAGTCAATTAAGTCGTTATAACGACATAATAATAAAAAAAAAAAAAAATAGCCCCCATTTTTTTTTTTTTTTTTTTTTTTAAGTCGTTATAACGACTTAATAAGAAGAAAAAAAAATTTCAGGGGTTGAAAAAATTTACGGCTCCGTAAGACACCCTCCATCGACCCTATAAAACACTGAGGACAGCGCATAAGACACAGACAGGACGCTTACATGGTGCAATAAAGACAAGTGATATTACAGTGCTAGACATCACATTATCAAGTTCCTGTTGCTTCTCTGCAAATTCAGTGAATTATGGTGGCAACCACACACAAAAAAATATACGCCACCTAATATACAAATTCAATCATCGCTCAAAAAAATGTGTTGTAATTGTGGCTATTATATTCCATGAAAAGGGGTGTGCATAAATTAATTTTTTTGTTTTAGAAAGATGTCTTACCTGAATTGCAAGGACGCGTTTCGAAGAGCGCTGCGTGCCAGCACCCACCTCAATTTCTTTCTGGATTAAGTTGTTTTCAGTTATACTCTATCAGAAATCAGTATTTAAAAGTTGTGAAATTTTCATGCGCAATATCCTCAGTGTGGCCACCCATCGGTTTCACAATAATTCAGCACTTGTGCGGGGGTGAGCGTGACCTACTACAGTTTGCATATGGTTTAAGTTCATATTATAACATACCATGTTATTGTTACCGAGTCGTATACGCCAGCTTGGCTAGAGACTTCCGTTCTGTGAGTGTTTCTTCCACCTCGCTCTGTATTGCCTCATAACAAGTGAAATGCAGAGAGAAACGTATCCAATGACGCTACCGGTACTTTATGTAACTGACCGACAACAGACGACTTTGAATCAATGGAATTGCATGGAATGAATTTCTGCTGATAAAAATTCCTGATGCATAGTGTCCTGATTCGTCTGACAAAGCTGAGCAAGACGAATTCCACAGGACGATTACCAGCGGTTTTATTAATAGGATCTCCGATCAGCCTTCGTGACCTTATGACCTTTCCAAATATGCCTGAGCGAATTCATCTTCGCATAATGACGGAACGTTAGTGTAGCATTTAACTTGAAATGTGAAGATGGAGCGAATTAGACACCAGGCAATATGTTGTAAATTTCTCTCTCTGATACGTATCCGCATTTGTTTTGACCCAAGTGACGCCCCCAAGTCGTTTTTTTTTTCTTCGCATAAGCTAGGATAGCAAAGGGTAGCATATTTACATACCAGGCTAAATTACTGTTTGATTGCATCAACCGTATAGTTGTTGCTCGCTACAGGCATATATCTAAATAATAATTATTATAATTATCACAATAATTTGTAATTTAGCTGAGCTTTGGTTAACAATCTATCGGCATCGTAATTTAAACAGTTCACCACTCTATGTGTCCTAACCTAAGGTATCAACAAACTAAGGGTATATTAATCACATTTTGCAAATAAATAAAAAACCTCTACTGCTATTTAGTATACACTTATACACGTTATACTTAATAGGGTATATGCACATACACCCGGTGTATACTACATAACGGTAGTGTTTTATTTCTGTATTTTTCTATGATATGTAATATCCCACCAGTAGTTTGCGAGTGGCTTAGGATCTAACGTTTCAATATATCAACGCGCGCCCCTATAGCCTGCGTTTATTCAAACGTGTTTTATTACGCCTGCATTTCTTGTATTCCAATTATTGACATGAAAATTATTGATGGACAACTGTCGCCTATTGAATGTCACATCTGAAGATTGTTTATGCATTAAGGACGTTTCAGAAATTTCGTAAAATAGGATATTAGTTTTTAAATTATATTTTAACAAAAGTTATAGCCTAGACCCTTAAAGGGGATCCCAAATGATCTGGGATCACTTTTAGGTGAAAAAAGTGCTCATGATTCTGAGTAAGATGCCGTTTACCACAAGTAGATATTCCAAACAGTTGCTTAGACATCGTAGTTTGAACTATAAATCTGATATTCAGCGATTTTATGCAAATGAGATTTTGTGATGTCACCAAGTGAACTCAAGATAATGAGCGAACTTTATGATAGAAAATTCATATAAGTAGTATATAAAAGACGGATAGACTCGCATTTTGCCGGGGGAGGTAACTCTTGCATCCGCCAGGTGGCGTGGAGGTCAAAAGTAGTTTCGACAAAGGTCACGTGATGGGAAGTGATCTCGGGAGTGTGAATCGATCGGGCGAGACCTTGGAGCGGGGAGGTTCGAAAAAAATACCTGAAACCATGAGAAGGAAGACTTATAGTAATAAACATAATCTATAGGTGTTGTACCATGTTGTTAGGATCAGTCTAGCATCCGTGCGACCCCAGGGTCGAGGGTTTCACTGTCCAGTTTGCACAATGAAACAAAAATGGCGGCTCCGCTTGCTGTGGGGACGCCCTTTCGACATCACGGCATCGATATTGCTGCCCGCAAGAGGCAGGATGAAATAATGGGTGCATGTAAAATTTCTTCAGATATAAAAAGCGGAATACGTACTATGGGTTGTTTGGTCTTGTTTTTCACGTCTCCCCACGAAAAACACGATGGAAGGGGTCTCGAAGTTAAGCGGTGAAATTTTTCGAAAATACCGGATAGGCCTGTATATAGGCCCATACAGGCCCATACTGGCTTAGTGGATAGGTCAATAATGGGTGGCCGTTTTTGGGTCTAGGTGGGCCCCTAGTGGTCCTATGGTGTCGTAGGAGGTCATATTTTGAAGCTCTCGTGGAGGAGCACCCGATTGGATTAACGTATCGTCCGTTTTCAATATTCTGCGCATGCGGAGTCTGACTGTAGTATAGAAAGCAGCCATTTTGAGGGATGGGTGGGGGTGTTTTTGGGGTAAAGATGGACCACTATGGGTCGTGGGAGGTGTCAAAGTGAAGCTTTTGTGGGGTAGAGTCAGAATGGCGTGTTTTTTATTGCAAGTCGAGACAATCTGCGCATGCGCAGTTGGGTGTAGTAAGTAAAGTGGTCATTTTGGGGGTGCATGGTGGTGTGTTTGGGGTAGAGATGGACCAGTATTGGTCCGAATGTGTCATGGGAGGTATCATTTTGTAACTTTCGTCTTATAGACCCCGACTTGAGGGATGTCCAAAGCATCTGTGACGTTATCGATACGTCATCAGTAGGAGTAGTAGCGAAAGCGGGCATTTTGGGGCAGTGAAGCAAGGTATTTGGGGTAGAAATGGACCACTATTGATCCGAATGTGTCGTGTGGGGTGTCATTTTGTAGCTCTCGTGGTGCAGACCCCGATTTGAGGGACGTTCACTTCATCTGTGACGTCATCGGTGACGTCATCAGTACGAGTAGTAGCGAAAGTGGGCATTTTGGGCAGTGCTTGAAGGTATTTGGGGTAGAGATGGACCATCCTTGGTCCGAATGCGTCGTGTGGGGTGTCATTTTGTAGCTCTCGTGGGGCAGACCCCGATTTGAGGGATGTTCACATCATCTGTGACGTCATCAGTAGGAGTAGTAGCCAAAGTGGGCATTTTGGGGCAGTGAAGGAAGGCATTTGGGGTAGAGATGGACCATCCTTGGTCTGAATGCGTCGTGTGGGGTGTCATTTGTAGCTCTCGGAGTGCTGACCCCGATTTGAGGGATGTTCACGTCACCTGTGACGTCATTGGTGACGTCATCAGTAGAAGTAGTAGCCAAAGTGGGCATTTTGTGGCAGTGAAGGAAGGTATTTGGGGTAGAGAGGGACCATCCTTGGTCCGAATGCGTCGTGTTGGGTGTCATTTTGTAGCTCTCGGAGTGCAGACCCCAATTTGAGGGATGTTCAAGTCATCTGTGACGTCATTGGTGACGTCATCAGTAGGAGTAGTAGCCAAAGTAGGCATTTTGGGGCAGTGAAGGAAGGATCAGTAGTATAAAAGCTCATTTCGAGCCCTATTGACCTTGCGGCGCAATACGAGCAAGCGAATGAATGAGTGAGTGAGTGAGTGAGTGAGTGAGTGAGTAAGAAGGAGGCGACGGTCAGTGAGTGAGTGAGTGAGTGAGTGAGTGAGTGAGTGAGTGAACTAATGTACTGTCCGTTTTCATCATTTTACGCATGCGCAGTCTGGTCGTATTATAGAAAGCAGGCATTTCGGGGATTCGTGGAGGTTTGTTGAGTGATTGAGGGATCATCCCTGGTCAAATGGACCGTGTGGGTATCAGTATGAAGCTCTCGTGGGTCAGACTGGCTTGTTTTCATTGGAATTACAAGCGTCTGGTCTGTCAATCATAAATCAGCCGTCGTCCATTAGAGAATATCCGCGTCCATAATCCAAAGACCTATTCCATATTCCATATAACAGTATTAGCACCAAATTCAAAAAGACAATCATAGTGTACATAAACATAGGCTTGTTCCCTGCAAGAGAGAAGCGGTCAACAGTTTTCAATGATGCCGGCAAGACATCATGATGTTCCAAAAATATCAAGTCCGTATCGCTGATCAGTATTCTTAATCGCAGATGTCGCCCCAATCTGCGCATGCGCAGTTGGCCAGTGGGGTTTTCCCGTCGTTCCTCCGTCTTCCATTGGGGTACTGTGGTTTTACACCCGGTTCCTCATCTTACATCCGGGGTTTTCCATGTTTACTGTCACGTGACCGGAACCGGAAGTTGTCACAAGACAGATGGCGCCCTCCTTACCATGTCTGTGCTGTACTATACCATATTTCCTGTATTGTACCATATATGTCCTGTACTATACAACATATGTTCTGTATTATACCATATTTGTCCTCTATTATACCATATCTGTCATACGTTATACCATATCTGTGCTGTATTATACCATATCTGTCCTGCATTATACCAAAATCTGTGCTGTATTATGCCATATCTGTCCTGTGTTTACAATATTCATCGTGTATTTTACAATATCTGTCCTGTATTATACCATATCTGTCCTGTATTATACAATATCTGTCCTGTGTTAATCAATATCTGTCCTGTATTGTATCATATATGTCCTGTATTATTCAATATATGTTCTGTTTTACACCAAATCTGTGTTGTATTATACCAAATCTGTGCTGTATTATACCATATCTGTCCTGTATTGTACCATATATGTTCTGTATTATACAATATTTGTCCTAAATAATACCATATTTGTCCCGCATGCGGAATTATACCATATCTGACATGTGTTTGCGATATCTGTCCTGTATTATACCATATCTGTGCTGTATTATACAGTATCTGTCTTGTATTATACAGTATCTGTCCTGTCTTATACCATATCCGTGCTGTATTATACAATATCCGTGCTGTATTATACAATATCTGTCCTGTATTATACCATATCTGTGCTGTATTATGCCATATCTGTCCTGTATTGTAACATATATGTCCTGTACTATACAATATATGTTCTGTACCATACAATTATGTTCTGTACTATACCATATCTGTCCTGTATTATACCATATCTGTGCTGTATTATACCATATTTGTGCTGCATTATACCATATCTGTCCAGTATTATACCGAATCTGTGCTGTATTATATCATATCTGTCCTATTTTATACCATATCTGCCATGTATTAGACAATATCTTTCCTGTATTTAATGTACATGTGCTCTGCGCATGTCCATGTATTCTGTGCATATCCATGCACATGTACTATTTGCCTGTACATGTAATCTGTTCATGTACATGTACTCTGTCAATATACGTGTTCCTTGTCCATGTAAATGTACTCTGTGCATGTCATTCTACATGTACTCTGTTCACGTCCATGTATACATACTCTGTTCAAATCCATGTACATCTCTGTCTCTCTGTCTCTCTGTCCATGTCGCTATATAGCTGAAATATTGCGGAATGCGACGTTAAACCTTAATTCTCTCTCTCTCTCTCTCTCTCTCTCTCTCTCTCTCACACACTCTCTTTCTCGCTCTCTCTATCAATGAACATGTAATCTGTACAATGTCGCATGATGTAGACTGGTGAGGGAACAACAACAACAAGGATGACAGTTCAATCATTTTATTATCCCCCAGTACATCATACCCAAGCTGGGGGAGTCGCGTTGGGTATATTTACAATACAATTAGCCTTTTGTCCAATCAGAGGCCGCCATTTGGCGCTGCATCTGTCATATTCGTTCTTGCCCGTTAGATGTATTCTCGGCTGCTCTTGCCCAATCAGAAGTCGCCAATTCAGAAAGTTCCATCTTCGGCCATGTTCGCTCTAAACCGTTTGTTCTAATCGTCATCTTGCATGTCAGGATACCGTTGAGGCAACATATCCTGAGATAGTTGTTTGCGCATTCTGAGTATCTATCAGTGCAAGGGTGAATACATTCATCCGATGGGAAGATTCCGTAATTTGGTCACGGAAAACGCGACATTGGTGACCCTCTCCACTATCCACTTGGTGTTGGGGCGCTGTTCATAGGCCCATCCCAAGACATCCAATTGGTCCACTTGGTCCAGCACGGGCTCTAGCGACGCCCGGTTAATGATGGTAAACGCTTGGTCAAATACCCGGATGTTACTGCTCGGGTAAAAGTGTCGGACTCGGTCTGTCTCTGTATGCTGCAGCACATAACCAAACGCCAGAATTAATTTGAAAGAACGTAGCTTGGTCATTGAAGATGGCTTCCACGTAGCTGCGCAGTCAGAAATTGTAGATATCTTGAATAGGGCGATGACCGTGGAAACAGTGCCGTATCATGGGCCAATGGCGCTGATAGATGTCACTCACTGGATGGACATACTGTAGCAGATCGCTAGGAACTTCCAGGAATAGTTCGTTGTTGTCAGGCGTATGACTGGGGAATGTAATGCTAGGGACCGGCTGGATATCTATGCCTTTCTGAACTGTGGGTATAGGCGGGTTCTCCGTGATCGCATCACCAGTGGCATTCGTCTCCCCGGGCTCATCTTCTCTGGGTCTGACCCTCCTGGGTGCCTCTTTAGTGGGAAGTTGTCGCTCATGCCGTGGCGACGGACCATGAATCAAACGTTCATGCCGTCTTAACTGACTGGGTCGTTTGAAGAGTTAACCGCATGGACGCTTGGGTGGCCTATGAATTGAACGTTCATGGCGCTGTAAATGATCCGTGCGCTGAAACGACAGTGTACATATCGTACAGCTATACCGGGCGGTTCCGTCGTGCTTGATAGCCTCATGGCGGTTTCGTGCAAACGAATGAATGATTTCGAACACGTAGTACAAGTGAACATCTTGGTGGTTGACAGAGTGTCTGATGAAACGGCCAGGCCGTTCCCTTTTATAGCAAGCTAGCTGTTGATCTATTTTTAGCACACTCAGTTCAAAGTTCAGCTATCCCCAAGTCGAGGACCGAGAAGTCGAGGACCGAGATGTACTGGTGTACGACTGAGCCGCATTGCGCGCGCTTGCGTGTGTGTGTGTGTATATGTGGGCAGTGGATTTTGCAACTGGGACCTTGTCAACATCCGGGTTTCCCATTGGCTTTTTTCCCGTCGTTCCTCCGTCTTCCATCCAGGTATTGTGGTTTAACATCGGGTCCTCATCTTACATCCGGGTTTTTCCATGTTTACTGTCACGTGACCGGAACCGGAAGTTGTCACAAGACAGGTGGTGCCCCGTGCATGTGTGTGTGCGTGTGCGTGCATGTGCGTGTGTGTGTTTATGCATGCGTGTGTATGCGTCTGGGTGCGTGTATGTGTGTGCATGTGTGTTCGTGTGTGAAAGCGCGATAACATTGTGCTTAGTCAGCCGTCTCTCTCTTTCGGAAGACATGGAGGCGTGACCGGAAGTGATCTTTGAACCTACGCTGCTCGGAAGTGACGTCATCGTACGCAGGCGCACACACACACCTACTCCGTCTTCCATCCGGGGACTGTCGTTTTACATCGGGGTCGTCATCTTACATCCTTGTTTTTCCAGGTTTACTGTCGCGTAACCGGAACCGGAAGTTGTCACAAGACAGCTGGCGCCCTACATGTGGACTGATGAGGGACACATGTTCATTCCTATATTTACAGACACCACCACCAACACCACCACCACCACCTCCACCACCACACACCACCAGACACCACCACCACCACCACCACCACCACCGCACACCATCACACCACCACATCACAAACCACCACCACCATCACCGGGTGGTGATGGCGTCTGGTGGTGTGTGGTGGTGGTGGTGGTGGTGGTGGTGGTGGTAGTGTGTGGTGGTGGTAGAACTGGTGTGTGGTGGTGTTGGTGTTGGTGTCTGTAAATATAGGAATGAGCATGTGTCCCTCATCAGTCCATAAGTAGGGCGCCACCTGTCTTGTGACAACTTTCGGTTCCGGTCACGTGAAAGTAAACCTGGATAACCCCGGATGTAAGATGAGAACCCGAATGTAAAACCACAGTACCCGGATGGAAGACGGAGTAGGTGTGTGTGTGTGCGCCTGCGTACGATGACGTCACTTCCGAGCAGCGCAGGGGTCAAAGGTCACTTCCGGTCACGCCTCCATGTTTTCCGAAAGAGAGACGGCTTCTTAAGCACAATGTTGTCACGCGAGCACACACAAACACACATGCTCCTACACATACACGCACACACACACACAAACACGCACACACACTCACAGGTACACGCAAGCACACACACGCACAGACGCGTCACGCACACACACACCCTCGCATACACGCACATACGCAAACACACGCAGACACAGACGCATACACACACACACGCATGCACATGCACGCCCACGCACACACACATGCACGGGCACCGCCTGACTTGTGACAACTTCCTGTTCCGGTCACGTGACAGTAAACATGGAAAAACCCGGATGTAAGATGAGAACCCGGATGTAAAACCAGAGTACCCGGACGGAAGACGAAGGAACGACGGGAAAAACCCAGTGGGAAACCCGGATGTTGACAAGGTCCCGGATGTAAAATCCACTGCCCACACATATACACACACAGACACACGCGCGCGCGTGGATAGTTGAACTTTGAACTGAGTAAGTGATTATGTGAGTGATTATGTGTGATTGTATGTGTTAGTGATTGTGTATACGTGATTGTATGTGAGTGATTATGTGTAATTGATTATGTGAGTGACTATGTATGATTTTATGTTTGAGTGATTTATGTAAGTAATTGTGAGTGATTATGTGAGATTGTATGTTAGTGACTGTGATTTTATGTGTGAGTGATTGTGATTGTGTGTAAGTGATTATGTGTGAGTGATTATGGCTGATTTGATTGTGGGAACTATGATTACTGAGTGAGTGATTGTGTGTGAGTGATTGTGAGTGATTGTGTGTAAATTTTTAATAATTAGCCGGGAATCATGGTCTGTGGAATTAGTTTTATATATCATACGGTGTAAACACTTTCAGTTGTGGTCGGCAATAGAAAGTGTTAAGGCTATTTTAAATGTTTGAATAAACGGCTTAACATACGTGTAGTTGTAATTATTCTGATTTCCGTTAATCAGAATATACTCATTGTTAAGCATCCCAATAGTACATTTTCATTACACAAAAATATATCTGGTGGAGTTACGAGAATTTCGTTGAATTTCAGTGTCAAGTGTATTGTTATAAAATAATGGTCTATGTCAATATCTCTATGATAACATTTCTATATCTGTATTTTTGCAGGAGTTTTTACTATATTGTGTATAATTTACCCAGACCGTGTGAGGAGGAAAACAAGCTCGTGTGGTTTAGACTCGACACAGCCTGGACATGTGATCAAAATTAACGTTTGCACACATATTTGCATATTATATTTGCGTCCATAACTATGTTTCGGGCTTATTAGGATATTAAATGTAGTGTATCACACGCTACCACATCATCAAGGGTCTGCGTCAATAAAATCTATAGAAATGTAATCGCTAACTCATGTTCTAAGCCCTATCCTATTTAATATATATATACATAAATGATCTGCTTGTTAATTTAGATTTAGATTAAGACAGTAATCAATCCCCAAAGTTGTGGAGTGGGCCAGTGAATTGCCTTGCATATGCAGACGATATCGTGTTACTGTTGTTAGATAAATATGACCTACAGTCAAAACTGGATAAAGTGAGTACGTTCCTGTTTGACTGGGGTTTATCGATCAATGTTAAAAAGATTAAAATTTTCACTTTTGGTAGCAACAGGACTGCTAACCATAACTTCCATATTAACCAAAGTCCAATTGCGAGTGTGAAGAGTTATAAATACCTTGGTGTCCTGTTACATAGCAATGGCCTTCAAGGGAACCGCCTTATGTAGTCTTCAAATAGAAACCAATGAGAAACCCTTACATTTAAGACGAGAGGAACTGTCCCTGAAATATGCAGGAAAAACTAGAGCTAAGGGCGAAAATCACCCATGCCACAAGATTTTTGAAGATAAAAGTGAATATGAATATTTAAAGAAAAACTGGGAAAAAGACTCCGCCCCCCTCGGCTACACCGTAAATAACCTATTCCAAGAGCATGAAATACCCATCGCGCACATCTGCGACACAGACAAGATCACTAGACCACCCTGGGAATTAGAGTCGCCCCACGTGGACACTAGTATTCACGACTACCTCACAAAGAAGGACAACCCAGACTTTATAAGAGCCACCACCCTCGAATATATCAACCAAAACTGGAAAAATTACTTAAAAATCTATACAGACGGATCGAAAAACACAAGGAATAACACAGGATCAGCTTTTGTTATACCTGAGCTCAACATACAAAATGGTTTCAAACTTCCAGATAATATGTCTGTGTACACTAGCGAACTGATTGCTATAATAAAGGCTCTCGAATGGATCATCGAGCACAAACCAATCCGTGCGGTGATACTCAGTGACTCCCTTAGTGGACTCACATCCATCCAAAATTCTATATCTGACAGTAGAACTGATCTCATACACAAAATAGAATGTATATGTACACAAATACACAACGAGGGTATAGACGCCATTTTAGCATGGGTACCCGCGCATGTCAACATCAGAGGTAACGAAGCAGCCGACAAAACTGCCAAAGACAGTCTTGCTAAAACTACACACGATGTGCCAATAGGATTAGGATATAAAGAACTCAACACTATCATTAGACGCAAAATAGATAGCAAGTGGCAAAAGGAATGGAACGAAGAAGAACGTGGACGGTGGTTACATAAGATCCTTGATGGAGAGAAAAGACAAGCCCAGGGATTCCAGTTAGACAATAAACGTGATGACCGCATAATCACCAGATTAAGACTAGGCAAAACCGGACTTAAATCACATCTGTCCATGCTTCTGAAAAACACCTCACCACTCTGTACCGCATGCAGCAATGTAGAAGAAACAATAGAACACGTGCTACTTGAATGCCCAATCCACAGCCAACAACGTGTGGCACTTAGAAACGAATTAAAAAAATTCAACACTCCCTTAACATTACCAGCGTTATTAAACCCTAAGCCCCCCATTAGAAATCAGGTATTCAAGTCCTTGATAAATTTTATCAAAACTGCTGGTTATTACTCCGGTATATAATACTACCGCCGTACATGCGCAGTCAGCATTTTTTTTTTTTTTTTTTTTTTTTTTTCCACATAATCAACTACTAGTACACCAAGTACTATGACACGATTTGATAGAGGCCAAATCATTCTTCAGACTTCAACAAATGGTATGGTTGCAGCGGAGTTACCTTGATACTGAGGGCCGTGTGCACCATAGCCATACAAAACATTATGGCCATAATAAACTATCCATACATAACATCCGGCCAAAATGTCACAGACACATTTAGAAATAAAATAGGCATGGCAACAACGGAGTTACCTTGATACTGAGGGCCGTTTGTTCCACTGTCCTACAAAACAAACGATGGCCAAATCTAATTGAATTCATGACAACATTAGCACGGCCAAATCGCATATAGCGAGCAGTATTCGGCATAAAATATAGGAAATGGTGATGGCGGAGTTACCTTGATACTGAGGGCCGACTATCTCATTGTCCTACAAATTCTTTATGGCCATCAAACGATAATGCATACAGAAATAATACAGAGCCGTTTATTTGTGTATTCACCTAGTACTGAATCTATCGAAATGTTTAGTTAATTATTCATTTGTTTATCTATTTACTCACTACAGTATATATTGGTATTCATATTATGTGACTGACGGTCAGGGCGTGCCTGTTGTTGGGAGGAAGATATATAAAATTATTGCATCGAAAAACATTAGAAAACAAGAATGACTACAAGCCTTCTATTTCATATGATACAGGCACACCGAAGACCACAGACGAGTTGGACAAGACCTGAAACAGAAGACGGAAGACGATCACAGGAATACCAACAGCGCCTTGAGTGACAACGCCGTATAGCAAGAACACCCAGAATCAGAATGCTCGACCCTAAACCACACCGACACGCTACTCCATAGATGACCCCGAACTGACGCCTTAACA